>PITA01012547.1:0-61450 GCA_004023965.1 Spilogale gracilis
GTCACAGGAGTCAACTTGCTAGATATAAACCTTTGAAATATACCACACATTTATAACTCTGCTTTGGCATTTATGTCTCTTTTCAATCAACTGGGACCTCTCAGCCTAAGAAGTGCCTGTGCCCCTGTCTACCCCTGAAAAGCTTGGTTTCATTCTTTCTGCGTGCGCCTGGCACCTTGCAGTAGATTGCTAATCCATGGATTCTGCGTCTGTGGCCACACATTGATTAATGGCTGGTCAGGGCCGAACCTACACATTTGTGTTTAATGCACTAATGAGTCAGCACCACTGGCCTTGGGGAAGAAAAAAGGCAAATAAAATCCAGGCAGATGGGTTCAGGACCGAGTTTAGCATTGGATTTGCATTTCCTGACTCTGCTGTCCAATCTATTTTCCATTGGCCTTTAGAAATGCACCAGATTGAATTGTGTTTTCTATTGCAAATTTTAAATAAGGTGGATGATACAGTAGGCATTGCTCTCCACAATCCCCTGGGTATAGCTGCAAATACACTTTTAAAGCTCAGAGCAATTTCCCCAGTCATCACAGAGCAATAATTGCTATTTAAAAAGAACACACACACACACACACACACACACACACACACACACACACACAGTGTTTGTAGCTCATCGGTGGGGAATATCGATTGTTGTCAATTTTTAATGCAAAAAATAATTAAAGACTTAGCATCTGTTCAAAATATTTACAGACAGATTAATTATTAGTTAACTATTACCACAGTAAGATCTGGAGATAATTCTTTGAGACATCAGCATGGTAAAACACAATTTGTTTCAATGTGAAAACTTCCTCAGCCTTTGAGTCAGGGATGCCTGCTGAGGGTGGATCTTCCCAGTTGTTGAGAATATCAGCTAAGCTGGTGAAAACTGATTCTGTACAAGATGGCAAAGGATTCCTGGGTTCCTCTAAATGATACTGGAGAGTAAGAAGATGAGGTCACATGGGTAACCATTTAGATTCTTTGTTTTGAAGACTCACGCATCTGATTCTTGTATTTGCCAGTTGGCTTGCTACCAACGAGAAGTCATTTCTAGTTTTGCTGACCACAGGGCCTTGATTCAGTCTCTGCTCTGGAGGTCTTCACAGTCTTGTGAGAGAGGGAAAGGCAATACAAAAATAACCATCTGTATCATCACCAGGAAAACAGAACGCAGACTCCATAGTTCAACTGAGGAAGTTTGCTATGGGAGAATAGTTACAGCAGGTTTGGAAGAACTGAAAACAGGATGGTGAGGCAACCCAGGGATCAATAAGAAGTCAGCAAGAGAAACTACCATCACCTGGCTGATAAGGCAAAGGATGAAGACAGAGGCTGGTGTGCACGGAGTTTATGAGAGGGTGCTCTCAGGGTTAGCACAGATAAGGAAAAGGAAACAGGTCAAGATTTGGCAGAAGGAGGAGCTGGACTGTGAGATGGCCACTACAAGGCCTCATCCAACCCCTTGGGGAGCTCCAGAGCTGGAATGACCCTTCAGAATTGTCCTGAGTTGGGACAAGGGAGATGGGCTTTTCTCCCTTTGCGTTGCCCAGTCACTGGGCACAGGCTGCCCCATGAAGAGGTGTGACTCTGGGGGAGGCTACCTGCTTTGGGCAAGGAGAATGCGCAGGGAGGGCAGGCAGCCCTAGGAGCACTTCCATCTGCAGGGGTGTGGGGGGAAGGGGGGACGACAGAGTCCTT
Organism: Spilogale gracilis; assembly: GCA_004023965.1. Classification (NCBI taxonomy): domain Eukaryota; kingdom Metazoa; phylum Chordata; class Mammalia; order Carnivora; family Mephitidae; genus Spilogale; species Spilogale gracilis. The sequence continues at coordinate 1,702 of PITA01012547.1, forward strand.
CAGTTCCTGTGTGGGCAACACACCACACTGCCCCTAGGCCCCGCTCAGGAAGGAAGATTCAAGGTATGTACTTTGCACCAGACTCTATACTTGCGCTCCACACACATTACTTCACTTCCAGACCACTCCCAGCAAGGTCAGCGTGTCCAGCCTCACTTCCCAGGCAAGGAGGTGGAGGCCGAGAGCAAGGAACTTGCCCCGGCCCCAGTCAGTAAGTGAGGGGGTCAGACTTTGAACCCAGGTCCACCTGACCATATGCCCGAGGGACAAGGCGGCATTCTTGCAGTGGGGAGCCTCTTTTCTCTTAGAAGGAAGTCAGGATGTGACCGCGAGGGAGGGGTCAGTGATGAGATGGAGGATGGTTTCTAGGAAGCTGAAAAAAATAGAAACAACTACAGAGCTGAATGTGATGACAGAATAAAAGGACTGATTACAAAGCAATAAAGAGAGCCAGGCAAGATGGTAAGGTTGCACGGATGTTTTCATTCTTCCTGGCCCCTCTGGAAACTAAACCCTCCTACTTATGTTGAAGAATTCTCCATCTTATGAGCCCAGGCAGGAGAAGCTGCAAACAGCAGGTTGTCGCCTTGCCAGGTTCCCTTGCAGCCTGGTGGTGCCCTACTCAACCACACCCCCCCCCCAACTTTAGTGCACAGAGCTGGCAGGGGAGCGGGGGCCTCGAGGAGGCTGTTCTGGCGGCCACAGGGCTGGGCACTGGCACGCTGGCAGACTGTTCGGCAGCATGATTTTGAACTCATTTTGAACATTGCTCCTAGCTGGCCTCTCCTAAGTCTGACTTCTTAGCCATCCTGCCAGTTCAGCAAATGACCCAATGTCCTTTAAAAAAACCTTATCTTGAAACAGTTTCACACTTGTAAAATACTGCAAAAATCATAAACCTATAAACACTTCACCCAGATTCCCAAAATGCTAACATGTTACCACACTTGTGTTTTGTTCTCTCTCTCTCATTTCTTTATCTCTTTATCTTACTATAGTAATAATTGTTTCAGCTAAAATTTGTCAATGGATGCCAAATTAATGGCCGAATTAATGATAAGAAATAAGATATTTACAAAGTCTCAAAATATATCCCCTAAATTATGGTAACGAAATCTAGTAGATGCTCCCTTAGCACAGAGATCAGACTTAACATCATGAGCAAGGGGACAGTTCCGTGCTGTGGGCATCTTGATAGGACTTGCCAGATGGACAGGTCATCACTCTGGTGGCCTTCTTGCAAAGATACACAACCTGAACTTACTACTGAGGAAACATGAGAAACCGAGCCAACATTCATTCTACAAAATAACTGGCCTCTTTTCCCTAATATGACTTTAGTGTTTAACACAACACTCTATCCAAGCGTTTGTAACCTGCCTTGCACCAGACCAATGTAATATCATTCTTGTAGTTTTTCCGTGATGAAGTCTATGTTGGTGAGGAAATGCCCAAATGGGACACCATCCCAAGGGCCAACTGTCACATTGCCAGGGAGCCCAGGGAGCAGCAGGTGGACAGAGGGGGAGCAGGGGCAGGTGAGAAATGTTGGGGGACAGGGTGTTGAATATGATGTTCAACATCTAACTGATGCTTTTGCGCCTATTTCTCACTCACCTCTGTGCTCCGTGGCTTCACAATTATGACATATTTACTCCTTTTTTATCAAGAGGTAAGAGTGATGCACAGGCATAGACTGTGGGCTAACACTTTCTGAGCACTACCTCTGCCCAGCATTGTACCTATATGGTAGGTAGCATTCTCCCTATTATGAGCCGCTATGTGGCAGTGGTTAATGGCCAAGGCCCTTGAATGAGTTTCTTCATCTGCAAAATGGAGGAAATGATAATGCCTAGTTCACAGGCATGAGGTGAGGATTAAATGGGATCCAGAGTGTGAGGCGTTTAGCACTATGCACGCATGAACGTTGGCTGTAAATGACCAGAGAGTGTTGGATTAGATGACGTGTTTGAGGTCACTCAGCCCTGAGAAGGGAAACAGGTATGGAGCCCAGACTTGCATTTCCCATACTAGCATTGTCCTCTGGGTGAAGCACAGAGATGAAGACTCATAGAGGGTACTGAGATTAGGGATCAAATGTCCATTTCACAGACAAGGAAACCAAGGGCAAATGGAGAGCTCTGGTCTCCTCTGGATCAGTGCTCGCCCCTCCCCTTTGCCAGCTTCCTCTCTCACCTCCACTTGTGCTAACCTTGGCGCCCAGGGAGGTGGGCAGAGAGCTCATAACTCTGTAATTGCCTTGTGGATTTTATGGGCCCATATAACGGTGTGCTGTGCAAACTTTTATGAGTATTTATTTTATAGTGTCTACTGAAATAATTAACACTTTCATTAGCCCGATTAAAGGGCCACGAGAGGCTGGGCTTCCCCACTAAGATCCCTTTTTGTCTGTAGACTTTAAACAGAAGTTTTTGAAAACATTGCATGCTCATCCCAAGGCAAGGAAGTATTCACTGTGTCTCCACAGATCCGGATGGAATTAGAAATCTAGGATCAACTGTTTATCCTTTTCAGTTCTGTGCTGGCTGGAAGGGGACAAGTGGAGATTACTAGACCAGTCAGCCCACAATATTTATTACTTCTCCTTGAAACTTGGATTTTGCTGGCAAAGCTGATTTCCGAGTGACCTCATGTCTTCTGAGATTGCATTTTCATTTTGGGTTCCATAATTTTTGGCAAGGTAGGAGCTTGAGCATTGGGCACCAAAAAAAGATAAAAATTTAATTCCTACTTCCTTTGAAATATGTGACTACATTATAGTTGACTATATCTGATAAAATTAGGATATTGCCTCTAATGCACTTAAAATCTACGGTAAAGACTTGGAGTTGTTTATCAGATTTTTTTTAAGTGATGCCTTAAGCTTGTGTAGTTAAGAGAATTAGTGTGCTTGTGCGGAGTGATCATCAGCAAGAAGTGCTCTGGCAAAAAAGCCAGTACCTGGAATTTGTCTCTAGTCAAGTAAGATGGGGACAGAGGTAATTGATTTTCTCAGCGCTGAGGCCTGTCAGGGAGCTTACCTGATTAAAACATATTGTTTGACTCACCCAACTATATGCAAGGAAATGTCCTAAGAACATGAAGAGAGACGCAACATTGAATTGAATCCTACTTGTCTGGGATACAAGTTGTTTTGTTATTGTTGTGTTTTTGCTCCTTGTGGATGTTGTTTGCAGCGGGTGGTATTTATCCTCCTCAATTCATGGCCCACTTACCATGACCGCATGCCCAGCCTTCTTCTTTCTTTACTTACTTTCTGGGGCGCCCACCTGTCTCAATTGGTGAAGTGTGTGCCTTTGGCTCAGGTCATGATTCCAGGGTCCTGGGATTAAGTTGAGCATGGGGGGGGGGGTCCCTGCTCAGCGGGGAGCCTGCTTTTCCCTATACCTCGGCCTCCCCAACCCCGCTTGTGGCTCGTGTGCTCTCTCATAAATAAATTTTAAAAATATATTTACTTTCCCCGTTTTGTCCCCCACACCATGTTCCTGTTCCTTCCTCCCTAGAGGCAATTGCATTTGTGAATTTGATGTCTATCTTTTTTGCTTCTATATGTTTTCATAAAATGTTTACTGTTGGCTGCATGTATTTTTAATGTATGTAAGTGGTATTGTGTTATATAATCTCTTTCCATTTCTTACTCTTCTCACTAAATACTATGTTTTTAAGAGTCACTCATGCTGCTGTGTTTAAATCTAATCTGTTCCTTCTAATTGCTGCATAATGCTCCATTCAGATTTCATTGTGCCAACGAGTAAACTGTTTTGAGGAGGAAGTCTATCTGAATTTGAGGAAAAGTAATTCTGCAGATGCTGGGGAGAATAGGCTGGAGTCACTGGGGGAGGGGCAGCTAGTAAGCAAATCGAATCATCCAAATGAGAGGTCACCTGGGCCAAGTACTGGGAATGGAAAAGAGGGGGAGTGTGTTAGGCTTCTTTAGAGGTAGACTATCTATTTAGACTACATGTTGGACAGAAGGAGGGAGGAGGGGAAGGAGTCAGGGATAACATTAGAGTCAGAGTCTGAGGGGTAGGGTGGTTTCAAGCACAGGCAACTGAGGGGGGCATCAATAGAAGGCAGTGTGTAGTGGGGAGGGGAGAGGAGAATAGGATGGCCTGAAACCGAAAAATATGTTTATTCATTCAGTCAACATTTATTGAGTACTTATTATGTGCCCGGTGCTGAACAAGCCTGCTAGGAAAACAGGCGGGGGTGGGGTAGACGGCGGTGTCTGTCCTTATGAAGAGGAAGACAGACATTAACAAAAACATCATTGCAAGCTCTCACAAGGGGATATGAGAATATAAAGAGACCTGATTTAGGTAGGAAGTAGGGAAAGCTGAATCCTGGGTGGCTAGGAGCTACCCAGGTGATAATAAAGGGAAAGGCATGCCGCACTGAGGAACAGCAGCAGCATAGGTCTGGAGGTGGGAAGCAGGCTGGCACACGTGAGGTGCTGGCAGCAGGCCAGGGCAGCTGAGGCACAGGGAACAGGAGAAGCCTGGCATGGGCTGGATTCTGCAGCATCTTCTAGGTCATGCTCGACTTTCTGAACCTCGTCTGAAAAGGAAGGGGAAATAGTAAATGTTATTCATGGCCTCCCATGCTCCCGTGAGCAGTTCACAACCGGGTGGTGTGGAGAAGGTTCTTGAAAAACAGTGTGGAAGGACGGGAAGGTTTTTGGGGGGCAGTGTTCAGGCAGAGGGGTAGAATATACGAAGTCCTGGATGGGGGAACTAGCTTGCCTGGTTGGAGGGAGTGAAAGAAGAGAGTGTGGCTCATGTGTAGAGAATGAGGGGGAAGCTAACTGAGTGGTGACAGAACTCAGACCCCCTCAGGGCTTATAAGCCATGCCATGGAGTTTCTAGAAAGAAGCCATTGGAGGGCCTGAAGTGAGAGGGACCCCTGTCTGAGGTGGGGGTTAAAATCTCATTTAGACTGCTCTGGAGTAGATTGGACAATGAGTAGGAAATATGCAGGAGCGGGTACCATTCTCCAGATGAAGGGTGGGGGTGACTTGGACTGGGGGTGGCTGAGGAGATGGGGAGAAGGAGATTGATTTGAGAGGTCTGAGGTCGAGTTGACTGGGCTTGATGCTGGATTAGGCTGGGAGGGCAGGGAGCTCTGTCACTGTGGCCGTGATGGGTTGAGCTGGAGCTGCCTGTTGGATATGCAAATACAGATTGTCCTGGATCACTTGGATATGACACTCTGACATGTAGGAGATGGTTTAGAGGCTGGGATATCAATTTCAGAATCCCTTGTGCTGTGGGGAAAAGGGAGATCATGGGAATAGGTGAGATCTTCAAGGAAAATTATGTAGGGACATAATTTGGGAAATGCTTATTTAGAAAATAAATTTTTGTTGGGGCTTTTAAACTTTGTTATTCATTTTGAGGCATTGAAAATGCAATTGCAATCAAAGAAAATATAACATAATCTTATATTTCCATCATCATGAATATATTTGATCGTATCTGCCACATTAGGAAAAAAAGGAATAAAATATTACAACCCCAACACCCAAGCTTCCAGCAAGCACATCCATGAGTTTGGAGGCAGGATGCTTTTTTGAGATACCGATTCATCTTTTCCTCCTGAGTTTTCCTCCCTGAGCCAGGCAGGTCACAGACAACTGTGCTTATGAGGCAGGGTTCTGGATGCTTATGAGGTGGAGGTTGTCTGAAGAAGATGGGCAGGGTAGAGATAAGGAGGATTTCCCAGTGGTTGAATAGGGTTCCCTGAGCAAGTACTGTGGTCCTGGAGTGGAACAGCAGCTTCCTTTTCCCTGCTTTGGCCGGTGCTCCAGGCAGAGTGGTCTGCCAGCCCTGCCGAAGCCTCCCCCAGGCAAGCATGGTGTAGAAGGAGCAGGGCCACACAGGGCCTAAGGAGCTCAGCCAATGGAGTTTGCAGTGGTAATCCAGAGAAAACCCACCCAATATCCTATTACCGGACTGTCCTCCTCTATGTACTAGCCCTGTGTCCTGCCTAAGGACATGGTATAAGCCCCAGTGGGAGACAAGGAAGCCCCGAGAATAACTGAGGCTGAATTTCTCACCAACCCAATAGGATGAAAGCTCAGGGTTGAAATCTAGTTAATTAACAGGAAATCAAGAAATGCGATATTTCTTGAACACTTGCATCTCTAGACATAAATTCATATCCAATGTAAGTCTACTAAATAAGAGGGAACACGAGGGAGATAGAGTAGGAGGAGGACAGGGACCACCATCTTCTGGAGAAGAGGCAGATCTAAAGAAGAGAGTGGCTACTGTGTGAGGCATGGCAGAAGGCCGGGGATGGGGTGGTGATTGACTTGTGTTGATGGGAAGCTTCTGAGAGCACAGAGGGCATAAGGTGAGGGGCTGAGAAGAGACTGAGAAGGGGAACTTGAGTAGACTTCATTCAGGAAGCTTGTTAGTGTCCAGAAGAGAAGATTTGAGTTTTTTGTGTGTTGTTTTGCTTCAGGCTAGAAGACTCTTGAGGCCATTTCAGTCCGGAGAGAGAGGAAGAAATAGGAGGGTCTGAATAAGAAGAGGGGACCGACTGCTGGTGGAGGGGGATGCCTGAGCTTATGGCAGCCAGGATATCCTGCAGGAGAGGATGGGGTTTGCCCCCTGGGCCTGTAGGAAGGAGGACTGTATGGCTCCATATGGAGTAACCTTTGAAGTATGGAGAAGTTACTGAGGAAGCCCAGTAGGTAGTCTTGATCTTCATAACAAACACATAGAGAGATCAATGTCCGCCCGTCAGAGACTTGGGAATAGTTGAAAAATTTAGGTTGTGTGTAGAGAAGAACACAATAAGGAATCATTAAGGCTGTATATAAATACAATCCTAAGAGGTTACCCTTATGATTGCGTACTCTGTGGTAGGCACCACTCTGTGCCTACTATGTTTGATAATTCACTTCACTAGCACAATTCTTATATAGTCTTCCTATCCATATCCCCACTTTTTGATGGGGAAATTGAGGCTTGGAAAGGTTAAATAATATAACCTCATCAAATAATATAACCTTGTGGACATTGACTAAGGAAATAACAGAATCGGGGTTTTAACCAGGACACTGAAGTCAGCCTTAATCCTTTGAAACACAGCAGTGCAAAGCCCTGAGTTGGAGTGAATGAGTCGCAACATAGGATGTTCTCTAGCAGCTGGGAGTCAGGGAGCTTGCTGGATGCTATGGCAGGAACTGGTTTAAGAATTCTCTTAAACCAATGGGATGAAGACATGAGCGTGATGGTTGTGGAGCCCCTGCCCAGGCTGTTCAAAGAGAGACCTGACAGTCTGGGAGAATAAAAAATGTGAAGGAGTAAAAGCACCAGAGACCAGGGCCAATGGCAGATTCTGGAGTTCATGGGTATGGAAGGGGCATCTGAAGCCACAAGGCAGAGAAGCTCACCCTGGGGCAGAGTTCAGATTGTGGGGAAGAAGGGGCCTGGGAGCAGGTCCTCATTCTGGAGGAATCCCAGTATGAAGGAGTCAACAGTGCAGGGGAGACTTGGAAAGGAGATGGAACAAATGGCGGCAGGAAATCGGGGAGCGGAGCAGCGGTGTGTCACCAGAGCAAAGGGAAGGGAGTGGGTATCAAGAAGTAGGGAATACCAACAGGGCCAGGGAGAACCTGGCAGGTGAGTGAGACAAGGACCCAAATGTGTGCATTGGATATGGGGCATGGAGGTCTCTGGTGGTCCAAGCAAGAGCTGTTCCAGTGGAAGGAAGGGGTCTAAAGCCAGCAGGGAGTAAGATACAGAGTGAGAAGTGTAAGTAGTAAGTACAAAATCACCTTTCCAGGAGTTTTGGTATCAAGGGTAAAGAGGGATGAGGCGATAGCTGGAGGGGTACGCAAGGTTGAGAGAAGACCATGTCTGAGTGGAAAAGACTACGGGTATTTGAAGTGGGTGTTTTTCTTTGGGAGAAATCCTTTTGAGAGGGAACTTGAGAAAGGAGGGATTGTGGATAAGTTACTTCTCCTGATGAGGTAGGAGAAGATGGATCTTAAGCCATGTGGACAAACCAGCCTTTGTTGGTGGGAGGGAGAAAAGGCCAGGGAACAGGAGGGAGAGAGTGGGCTGGTGTGTGTGGTGGTGGGTGGGCAAGAGTTCTGGGGAACAGGCTCAGTGTTCCCCATGAAGTAGGAAGTAGGGTTGTAAGCCAAGAGTGAGGCAAGAAGTGAGGGCATCAGAGGTTTGAGGAGGGTCTCTCCCTCCCTCAGAACTGAGGAGAGGAAAGTAGTGTGCTTGCCAGGCAGTGTTAGGAGTCCCAGTGCCACTGGGCAGATCAAGTGAAATTGATCTGCCCAGTGGTACTTTCTCAAAAAACTCAGCAGCTTGCGCTCTGCTTCAGGACTGCAGGACAGCTGGGTCCTTTCAGAGCTGGCTTTTTGCCAGATGGGTGTGCTATAAAGCCAGAGAGGCAGAGGAGTAGAGAGTTTCTGACAAAAGTGTTATGGAGTGATGGGCCATGAGATTGAAGTTTGATAAAGAGGAGAATGAAGAGAGAAGCTAGCTGATGGAGGGGAACAGAGCAAAGGGGGTTAATTGTCTGGAGGTTCCAGTGAGATTCTAAAACCACTGGGGAGAAACTGCAAGCTAACTGGAAAGGAAATTGAGACCTGTGCATAACAGGAGTCATGATGACAAGATTTAGGTGGTTTGGGGAGTAAGTGACCAATGTGGAATAAGAAAGTAGGTTACTGGGGAGGAAGAGGTCAAGAGGCTGAGAGGTCAGAGTATTGGAATGTCATCCACGAGGGCCCTGAAGTCACATTACTCCTGGGCCGGGGTCATCTATGAATGAGGATGGCAGGAAGATGGCAGTGCTGAGCAGGGGAAGAAGGTGGTACAGCCAATAGCCCTGGAAAGGATACACTTATGCCTGAAATGCTACCATTTGAGTTTCCTTTTTTTTTTTTTTTTAAGAAAGAGAGAGAGCACATGTGAGTGAGGGAGGATGGGGAGGGCACAGAGAGAGGGAGAGAATCTTTTTTTTTTTTCCAAGATTTTATTTATTTATGTGACAGAGAGAAACACAGCCAGAGAGGGAACACAAGCAGGGGGAGCCAGAGAGGGAGAAGCAGGCTCCTCGCCAAGCAGGGAGCCCGATGCGGGGCTCGATCCTGGGACTCCAGGATCGTGACCTGAGCCGAAGGCAGTCACTTAACCAATTGAGCCACCCAGGAGCCCTAGGAGAGAGAGAGAATCTTACGCAGACTCTACCCCTAGCATCGCGGTGCCCACCTCACACAGGGCTCCATCTCGCAACCCTGAGATCGTGACCTGAGCTGAAATCAAGAGTCCTATGCTGAACAGACGGAGCCATCCAGACGCCCCTGAGATTCTGTCTCTGACTTAAGATGTCACTTGAAGTTGCAAAGATTCCGAGGAGGAATAATACACCGAGCCTTGTGAATCATTTACTCTTTGGTATAAATGAGTTTCTCAGTAGTTCACAGAGAACACTTTTTGGCCCGGAGAACTAAGAAGGCATATGGAGTGAGAGGAAATGGCTAAGCCTAGAAAATGTCATCACAGTCAATCCCAGGAAGCAGCACAGGGCACTTGGCTCGGTGTAGCAGGCAAGTCGTAGTCAGGCAGGTGGAGCTCCGCTGGCTCCCGGCAGCCCTGTGAGCAAGCAGGGGGCACCGTGGGACTTAACTCAGGCTTCCACCTCCTTGGCATTGTGTGAAATCTGAGCAGGGATCACAGTCCTGGACAAATGAGACAAACCACAGTTTGCCCCCATAAAGGTCATTTCTAGGCTGCTGGCTGCTGATGCCGCTGCCACTGGTTTCTAATTGGAGAGGAGGGCTGAACAGACTTAGCTAGTAAATTATAGTCCCCCTCTCATTCCGGGAAGCAGATCACAGCCATATATTTTGAGAAATAGATCATATTGTACTTGGATGTCCATGCATCATCCATCAACCCATCCATCCCAAAACAAACATTTATTGTTCAATTTCTATATGCGCAGGCCTTTTGGTGAAAAGTATGCAGAGATATGAATAAGACCTGATTCCATTCTTCAAAGAGACAATCACCTGGGCAAGGGACAGAAAGATAGGTTAGGTAAATAAAAAAGTAAAATGTTGTAATGTAAATTCCGTCACAGTGAATTGTATAAAATAGCTAGGGAACATAGTAGAAGAAGTAACTACTTCTCATACATTTTTCCTTTTTCTAAATCAGAATACAGACTAAACTAAAACATTGGTCAGAAACGTCCTAAAAGACTCAGTCCCTGTCTGGGTAGGGTATAAGGCATAAGTGCCTTCTCAAAATTGCTCAAATAAAGAAGGTTTCAGAAGGTCGTAGCACCTGGACAACTGTCCTGTTGTTGGTATGAATGGGATGTGTTTTGCTGTGGTTTTGGGATGAAAAATATTCTGAATGAATAACAGAAGCATTTTGTGAGTGAGCATACCTATACAATGAAGAAAAGCCAAGCAAAATCATTTAACTGTGGTTTTCCTCCTTCTTGGGCAGGTCTCAGAGCATCCTTGAGGCTGGTAGGGAGGGGATCCCAGAGCTATCCCTGTACTCTATCTTTGGGACATAGAGGCCAAGATCTCGATAGCGCCTGGAGACCTGGAAGCTTTCCCCCTTGCACTGCTTTCCCTTTCATGTTTCTAAAACTGTGGATTTCAGCTTGAGGTAACAGCACAAGGACACGTGGCCACACATGTAATAACTAAAAATGATTCACATGTTCACCTCTCAATAGTTTCAGAGTTGTTTCTATCATATGATGCTCACTCATACTTGAATCCCTTTCACAGTGGCATAGAAGGGGATGGGTTTACAGCTCTCAAGGCAATTCTGCATGACCCGCCACCTATCTTATTTCTAACACATCCTTCCTCCCCTGAGGACCATTACCATCGACACGTGTTAAGGGTGACACAGGAAAGGTTCCACTGGGGGACCGCGGGGTACTGTGGTGTCTCTTCTGCAGGTGTAAATAGTTGATATCATAGTGAAGTGCCTATGACCCAGTCATTCATGATTCTTCTATAAAAAGACAAGTTAAAAAAATGATATGCACTAATTAACTTTACTCTGTAGGAGGTGAATAAGTTCAAGGTTTCAATGGGGTCTGGAAAGACATAGAATCATGAGGCACGGCTTGGAGTCTTCTGAATGGGAACTGTCATTAATTGCTGCATGGCCTGAGGTTTCCTCTTATCCTCCAGAAATCCTTTCAACACTCTTTCCAGCTCCTGCCTGTCCGTGAACTTCTGGCTTCCCCGATCCTTTTGGCTTAGCTTTTGCTTAGGGTCCTTGCTTCCTTATCCCCCTCCAAGTTCCTTTAAGAGACCATTGACATTTTGTTTCCTTTCCTTTTGTGGTCAGAGCACAAAGAAAATGAAAAGCCCCTGCAGTTCAGTCTGGTTCCCTTCCAATCAGGTTGTGGTTACCTGATGACTGAGTCACTGACCCAAGAAGTCTCCAATCCCTGCCCCCTGCCCGGCTCCCTCCACTGCCCTGCCCTTCCTTTTCTGATGAATAGCCCTGCTCAGATTCCCCAAAAACTCTCTGAGCCCTGGAGCCTGCAGGGAATAGGATCAGACTGCCTTACTTCTTCTGACAGCCCTTTTCTTAAAGAAGCCAAACTCTTTTGGCCTTTCCAAAATTTAAAAAATAGCTTAAACATGCCAAAGCATGTGTTCAGCAGAACTTCATAGTACTTTTCATATATCCAAGTTACTAATTTTCGGGGATCTGCCAACATTTCCATTTTAAGCTTGTAAGATTAGAAAGAATAATTTGAAAATATGTCAAAACTTTACATTTCCCGTATAGTTCCTGGGTGTGGCTCATCTTGGGGTGGGCTTTGTGGTTCCTTGGCTACTTCCTTTCTTTATCCATGGGGTGCCACCCTTGGTCCACTTGCTGGAGCATCGGGGGTGGTGTCTAGCACAAGCTCGGAGCAGTCTGCATTATTTTAGTGAAGTACTAGTGGCAGAGAGAATGGAAGATGGGAACGCCATGAAATCCTGGACTAAAATCCAGTGTTACAGTTGCATTGCATGTGAGAATCTTCGATAGCCGATACCGGGCATTGCAAGGAGAGTCAGACAATGTCTCTGTGGAGCAGTCCGCAGAAGAAGACATGAGCCTCTGGGCTCAGTTTCCCCTTGGGCCCCCCCCATTCATCATGCTTTCCCTGTACCATACATACTCACACCCCTTACACACTCAAGACACACCCTCAGCTCTACCCACATCCTGACACGTGCACACACACACCGTCAAACCATGGCACACTCACATCTACTCACACACATCACCATACACATGGGTGCACACTCAGACAGACAGACAGACAGACACACACACACACACACACACACACACACACACTAATGCACATACACATACACACCTTCTCAGAAGTGTGCTCCAGAGAGCAGGGTGTTGACCTTGAACCACAATGTAGTGAAGAGGAACCTATGCTGGGAATGAGAAGATTTGGTTGGCTGTGTGACCTTGGGCAGACCCTTCCCCCCACCAGAGCCCCGGGGTCCCCACCTGGAAAATTAGGGACTTAAGCCATGGAATGCTGAAGTTGGCTCCCAGGCCCCTTGCGGGCGGGAAGAGCGTCTCTTTTCCGCACCATGCGCTCCTGCCACTCCCGTACTGAGGGCTTCTCAGAAACCAAAGGAGAAGCTGAAATGATTAGTGAGGGAAGGGAGATGAATCCATTTCAGTCTTTCCAGTTAATGATTTTGTAACCTGCTGAGCTGGTCTGGCACCTTCAGACCTGTTATTTCGGGTGGTTCTTGTTAGTCTTTTCCAGGCTTCCAAATGACTCCCCTTGACATGGCACCCATCAGTACTTTCACTCCCTGGCCAGCTGGGGGTGGTACTGGAGGCCATTTGGAGCTGGCAGGCTGCCACTCTGGCTGCGAACACCAGCAAAGCGAGTGACTCTAGGGCATTGACCTTAAAGGGAGAGACATCGGTGACGGCTTCTCAGCGGCGTTTCTAATGGCCCAAGATGCACACAGTCGCTCCTCCTTTTCCATCACTTTGCCACAGGTAGTGCATGTTCACACCTATTAATTAGTTCATTTGGTTCTTACAAGAGCTCTAAAAAGAAGAGAGTTCAAATATTCTTATTGCAGTTTTTGATAAAAGGTTAAGTGACTTGCTTTATGGTCACAGCTAATGAGGAGCAGAGGTGTGGCTGCACATGATTTTTCCTGATTGACAAACCCAGGGCCTTTCCTGGGGCTTTTTATCATGTCTCAAGAATAGGGATGTCTGAGATTCACCCTGGGAGTGAAAGGGCTCATGGTGTCAGGATGGGGGATGGGAATCTAGCTGGTTAGCTGGATCTCCAAGGGGGTCTGCCACACCCCAGATTCAGACATATGTCATCTGGAGGACAGATCAGTCTTGGCGGGGTAAGGAAGCTGGGCAGTATGGCAGGGACTGTGCATTTACAGTGCTGAGGCCTGGCTTAGAATTCTGTGGAACACTAGACTCCCTCTGGTTGCTCTCAGTCTCAGTCCCTTCACTTGATCATGAGGAAAATGAAGCCTGGGCTAGCCCCTCACCCACCCTCAACACACACAGGTACCTAAGTGTTAGCTCAGGAAGATAGTGTTTGGGAAAGCCCTTGTTACGCACTTGAGAGTTTGTATTAGTTAGCATTTGTTGTGGTAACAAAGAGCCCTGGTTTGTCAGGGGACTAGAACCATCAACCACTTATATTTCTTACTGACTTTACATGAGGGCTGCTGGTTGGGGTAGTCTGGCTGGACTCTGCTGGGCTGGACTTAGCTGGGCTCCACATGCAGACTGAACAGGTAGCTACTCTTAGACCAGTTATCACCATAGAAGGTAGGAGCAAACTGGGCAGAGCCAAATCCCCCAGGAATATTTAAATTTCTGCTCCAACAGGACGTATATCACATCCACACTCTCACTTCGTTAGCCAAGCAAGTCTCTTGGCCAAATCTAAAATCGGTGTGGTAGGGAATTCTATACTCTGCCTACAGGGAACCATGGCTTGGGTAGAGAGGGAGTAAGTAATCATTAACACATAATACACCTGAGCATAGGCTGTTATTATATTGCTTACACTTATAGAATCGTGAGCTTCAACTCCAGTGGTTGAATTAAGCTCTCCATTATCTGTTTGGGTGATTATCTTCCAGGCTGAGTGGCTTTAATGCATGAAGCAGACCTTATATCCCAGCAGATGCCCATCAGAGATGCATGAACCTTGTCCACAATGATGCAGACAGGAAGTTCACTTCTCTGGCTGTCTTGCCTCCTTTTCCATAATGATAACAACAACCAGCATATCAGGAGCACTTTAGTCTCTTTATTTCATTTTCTCTGTGGAAGCAGGTCCAGTGCTAACATACTGGGTAGTGGAGCAGGAGATAAACGGTCCTGGAATTCTAGTCCTGGCTCTGCTATCTATTAGCTGTGTGACCCCACATGAGTTGTTTAACTTTGCTGAGCCTTACTTCATTGATGGTAAAAGTGGGATGATAATATCTTCTTTGGGGGACTCTTGGGAGGATTAGAGCCAAAATGTTCACATTGCCTAGAACAGTCTGTGGGCAGTCTGAATAGCATCTACTTTCAAAATTATCTATATTCTAAATCTGATCACCTTTCATCAACCTCACTGTAGCATCCTTTGCTGGTTAGACGAATACTAACTGCTGCAATAAATAAGCCTCTTAATTTTAGTGGTTTCACACAATCAAAGCTATTTCCTCCACATATTAGAGTTTAACACAGGTGTTTGTGATTGGTAAGAGGCTTTCTTCCCTGGAGGCTTAAGGAACCCAGGCCACTTTAATGTCACTGCCGCTCCATCCCTTAAATCTTCAGGTACCACTCTCGTAACATATGGGCAAAGAGAAGGAGGAGACAACATACTGCTTCCTAACCACGTGGGCCCAGAAGTAAAGCATATAATTTCTATGCATATTTCATTGGCAAGAAAAAAGAAAATGGCCACTCTCAACAGCAAAACAGACTGAGAAATACAGCTTCCTCATGAACCAAGGAAGAAAAATTTCCAGGCAGTCTGTGGCATACCCCCATCTCTCCCTCAGATCACTGCAAATGGTCCCCTGAGCCCATTCTCACCCAGGAGAGGCTCTCTCTACACTAGAACCAAGAGAGGTCTTGTAAAGTGTGAATTACTTTAGTGTTGCATTCCTGTGCAAAACCTTTCACATCTTCTTATGCTCTAGGATAAAATCTAAACTCTAGTCATGGCCAGCAAGGACTTGTAGGAACTGGCCCCTGTCTGTCTCTCCGGTCTCATCTGTTTTCAGCCTTTCACTCACTCCACTGCCGCCATAGAGATCATCTTTCTATTTTGGAACATGCTGGACTTATTAATATCCTTAATCCTTTGTACTTGCTGTCCCATTGGCCTGTGACAATCCTCCTACCTTTAATTTCATTCAGTTTTCTGTTAAAATACTGCCTCCCTGGAAGACCCTGTTTGACTATTCAATGATGATCAAGGGTCAAAAATGTTTGACTCTCATCTTTTAAAAAATGTTTATTAGGAAATATTTAAAATAGGAAAAAAATAGAAATAATAAGATGAACAACTGAACCACCATCAAGTTTTATCAAGGCTTAATGTAGATGAGTTAGTTAAAATGAAGATTTTTTTAAAAGATTTTATTTACTTATTTGACAGAGAGAGAGAGAGATCACAAGTAGGCAGAGAGAGAGAAGAGGAAGCAGGTTCCCTGCTGAGCAGAGAGCCTGATGTGGGCCTCGATCCCAGGACCCTGAGATCATGACCTGAGCCAAAAGCAGAGGCTTTAACCCACTGAGCCACCCAGGCACCCAAAATGAAGATCTTTTTAATTCAGTTTTGACTGAGATCCAATAACAATGTGGCAAGTGCCAGGTAGCCTCACATTCCAAAGCAAGGTGATAAGGTTAGCTGATCACACACCGGCAGCTTTATTATTATTATTATTATTATTATTATTATTTTAATTTTTAAACACTTTTACCCACTTACAAATTTTAAACAGGATAAGTCTGGAAAGGTTAGAAGAGCAAATATTTTTTTTTGGTGTGGCATGTCCCCTTGCCTTTCTGTGGGAGAAAGAGGAGAATGTTTCCTTCCCCACTTCACCTAAGAGATGAAAGCATTAGAAGAACCACTAAGAACTCCTGTCCTATGTCTCCTGGAGTGGGGTGACATTCTGGGATGGAGAAGTCTGAGAAGAAAGCCTAGATCAGAGCTGAGGACTGTATAGTGGGGACAGGTCTTCTCTAGGGTAAGCTGCTGGACAGCAGGGTAAGAGTGAGATTCTCCCTATCAGGGGATGATCTGAGAAAGGAAGAAAGTGTGTTCTCTGCTCAAGGTCCTCTCTCTCTTCCCATGTACACATGGCCACATAATGAGAAGGCAACTGTCTTACAAGTCAGGAAGCAAGTTCTCATCAGGAACCAAATCTATTGACACCTTGGACTTCACAGCCTCCATACTATGAGAAACAAATGTCTGTTTTTTAAGTCCCCTGCCCCAGTCTGTAGCATTTTGTTTTAACAACCCAGATGTTATAAACTTGATTTAAAAAATAAGTGGTAGTAATATTTGAGGGGTTGCCATCACACATACCTAGTAATGCAGCTTGGGAATTGGGTGATGGGCAGAAGCGTGGAGAGTTTTGAGGTGCATACTGGTGAGAGCTCAGAAAGAAAAGAAGAAAGCTGTAGAGAAAGCTTCTATATTCTCAAAGAATACCTCAAAAATGTACACAATATTATTAGAAAAATGGGCAATGAAGGTTATCCTGATGAGGTCTCAGAAGGAGATGAGTAATATGTTATTGGACAATAGAGCAAAAGCCATCCTTGTTGTAGAGTGGCAAAGAACTCAGGTGGATTTTGTCTGTGTTTTTGAGTTTTGTGGCAGGTGGAACTTGTGAGCGATAAAATCAGATATTTAGCTAAGGAGGTTTTTTTGTTTTTGTTTTCGTTTTCGTTGTTAGGTGGGCTCCATGCCCAACATGGAGTGTAATGCAGGGCTTGAACTCATGACCTGAGCTGAATAAAGAGTCAGACACTTAACCGACTAAGCCAGCTAGGTGCCCTTAGCTGAGGAGATTTCTTTTTTTTGTTTGTTTGTTTTTTGGCCATAGTATTTAATTACTGTAATATGAAAATAAATGTATAATGCTTCAAATTCAAAAGGTACACACATAGATACAGTAGAAAGTAATTCATTCATCCACTCTGGTCTGCCAGCCACCATGATCTCTTCTTGAGGAGATTTCTAAACAAAGTATTGAAGGAGAGACTTAATCTCTATTGATTGCTTATAGTAAAGTACAAGAAGACAGAAATAAACTGAAGAAGAAGGAATATTAGGTGAAATAAAAACAAAAGGAGGCTTGATAACTAAATCTTGATTAAAGAATTTTAGATACCTGGAGTGCCTGGGTGGCTCAGTGGTTAAGCCTCTGCCTTCAGCTCAGGTTATGATCCCGGAGTCCCTGCTTGGCGGGAAGCTTGCTTCTCCCTTTCTCACTCCCCCTGCTTGTGTTCCCTCTCTGACTGTGTTTCTCTCTGTCAAATAAATAAAATCCTTTTAAAAAATTAAGAAACAAAATTTAAAAATAAAAGAACCAGACCCTAAATATTTGGAAAATTCTGTCTATCCATACAGAAAAAAAAAAAAAAAGTGAGAAAGCATGTTTGGAAGAGAACACCAAGCACATGCCTACGCAATAACGAGATTAGTGTGAGTGTGAACCAAGGACCTAATCAGTCATTTCAACAGAAGCTAGGAGTAGAGGCAAGATTTTACCTGCAGAAATACTGCAAGCTGGAACTAAAAGAAATGGAAAATAAAAGGAAATGAAGGCTGTAAACATATGCTGTTTCTCAAGGAAAAGGAAGAATGACACCAAAGGTGACTGGGAGATCATCAGAGCTGCCATTCCTACCACAGGCCCAGGGGATGCAGCTCGTTCCTACTGGGTTTCAAATGGTGGAACCAGCTCTCTGGTTTGGATGGCTAGTACCTCCTGGGCAGAGCTATCACAGAGAACTGTGTGAGCAGCAGTGCATAGAGCTGAAGGGATGGGGCCACCTTGCTAAGCTGTAGGGCGGCTTCTGTCATCCTAGGGCCTAGAGGGGAGGGCATTAAACCTAACAGAATTAAGATATCTCAAGCCTTAGATATCATGGAATTTGCCTTGCTAACTTTAGGACTTACTTACGACCTGTCATCACCCCTTTTCTCCTTCCTATTTCTGCCTTTTGGAAAGAGAATGCCTATCCTATGTGTGTTCCATCATTGCATTTTGGAAACACAGAACTTGTTAGTTTTGTAGGTTCACAGACAGAGAAGAATTTGTCTCAGGATGGATTTTACTTCAAGTGCCACCCATATCTGACTTAGATGACATTTAATAAGACCTCAGATGTTGGAGTTGATGCTGGAATGAGTTATGATTTTGGGGCTGTTGGGATGGAATGTATGTATTTTGTGTGGAGAAAAGACATGAATTTTGGAGGACCGTGAGTGGAATGTTATGTTATGAATGCTTGTATATTCCCCAGATTCATATG
This sequence comes from Spilogale gracilis, assembly GCA_004023965.1. NCBI lineage: Eukaryota > Metazoa > Chordata > Mammalia > Carnivora > Mephitidae > Spilogale > Spilogale gracilis. Next base: position 20,307 of record PITA01012547.1, read on the forward strand.
TGGAAGCCCTAACTCAAATGTGATTGTTTAAGAAGATGAGGCCTTTGGGAGAGCATTAGGTTTACATGAGGTCATGAAGGTGGGATTCTCATAATGGGATTAGTTCTCTTTTGAAAAGAAACCAGAGAGTTCTTTCTACCCTATGAGGACACAAGAATAGGATAGCTGTCTGGCATCCAGACTGTGGGGATTCCCAGCCTCCAGAACTGTGTTGTTTAAGCTGACCAGACTATAGTATTTTGTTATAGCAACCAGAACAAATTAAGACAGAACCAACTAGCCAGAATGAGGAAGCACATGTTATAGCTTTGCTATAAATACCCTTTATCAGGTTGAAGAATTTCCCTTCATTTTGAATTTTGTTGTGAGTCTTTGTTATAAACAGGACAATGAAGAAACAAACTGTGGCATATTCATGTAGAGCACTACTCAACAACAAAAAAGAATAAGCTACTCATATCTACAAAAACATGGATGGAGCCCAAAAACATTGAGGAAAACAGGACAGACTTGAAAAAGTACCTACCACAGAATCTCAGTTTTATGTAGTCTAAGAATAGGCAAAGCTAAGCTATGGTAATGAAAATTAAATAGTGATTACCTCTGGTTGGGGGAGAAGGGTAAGTTGACCAGAAGGAGGCATGAAGAAACTTTCAGAAGTCATGAAAATGTTCTCTATTTTGTTTCGTCTTCTGAAACCACAAGTTTACACATGGTAGGGTAGAGAAAGCCCAAGAGGGACTCCTTCAGGCTGAACTGTTTTGGTGCCTTTTCACCCCATTCCAGCTGTGCCTTGAGGAGCCTACATATCTTCAGGTCTCCATCCCAGTGATGAAGAGTCTCATTTCTAGATCAATAAAGAGTTACCTCTCAGAATTCATAAGAGAGGTAAAGACTCAATATGTGACCATCCATTTACCTCTCTGCCCAATGAAGAAACTGCATTATAACAAAAAGTCCTTATGCCACAAAGGTATCCTGACACTGAGAGGGTCAGATGCATTGGCAAAATTTTCGATGCCCTAGCCCAGCAAAGGGAGCCATTAGGCAGGAGAGGTTACAGATTCTGTCCACTTGGGCAACCACCTTGCTCTCCTCTTTCAAAATCTAGTCTCATCTAGGTCAATAAAAACATGTTTGTACATAATTTTGTAAAAAGTAGCTTCCCATATCGTTTAAATAAGCTAATGTTGCCAGCATAAGCGTAAATACCCTTAATTTTACAGATGAGGAAGATGAGGCTCAGAGCACATCTTATGTGCTGGGCACCTTAGAAACTATCTTACCAACTTAGCACAAGGCCTGCTCAGTGGTAGTGGTGCCCTCTTGAGTCTAACACAAAAACCTCTCACCTTTCTTACACCATAGCTCCTTGGAATCATAGGGTTGGGTAAATGCTTCTAACCAAAGCTAAGAATAAGATTTTTCTAACTCAAATATTCTTTTCCTCATTTTTTTCTTCCCAGTTTCCCCACTCTTATATTTATTAAGCAAATAGCAGTATAAGAATAAAGAAGAGGAAGAAACAAAACTGAAGAAGTGAGTTTATGTATCAGTCAATACCCTAAATCAACTATTTTAGTTTTCCTAAGTCTCCTTTGAGTCTTTATCCAAATAGCTTCATATTTTATGTTTCTTTGATCAGACCCCAGGTATCACCCTGGATTCTGCATTCTTCTCCTGATGTCACATCATGAGCATTTTCTCATTTTGTTGTGGGATCCTTGATGGAACTATGCTCAGGGGATGTAGATTGTTCTTGTAGGACCCCTAAGCTTTCCTGCACGCCCTCCACTCTGCCACCCACATCCTCCCCCATAAACTGAACCATAGACTTCAAGATGAGGGCTCCATGTCCCTCTGCATGCTTAGAAAGGAATACTATGTTGAGAAGTGTCTTTTCTTAAAAACTCAATCTTGAGCATCTAATAAGAACTATTATGCATGCTGTTCCTACGGTGATTTTTTAAGGACTGCTCAGCAACAGGTGCATCTATGTAAATCCCTACTTAAAACTGTTATATTGAGGTCCAGGAGGAAATGGAAGGAAACAACTCTCTAATGCCTTTATTTGCCCAGACATTCAGCAGGAATGGCAATTTCATTTAAGGGAAATTTTCAGCAGGAATCAATTTTTCTAAATCAAATTCAGGGGTCACTGATTGTTAAGGCAACCATGGGTACACTAATGATACTATTTATAGTTTGCTTAATATGTATGCATAATAAAAGAAAATTATTTACAGAGATGATGAATTTAAGGCTGGGAGTGAAGCAGATTTACAGCCTGGAAAATGTAATTGCTTTTTGATATCAATTAAAGGACTGTTTCCAAAATCAATAAGAATTTTAAAGAATAGCGTGAGCCTGGATGAATGATAAGTAACTTGGAAGCAATTTTAAAATCTTAACAGTGAGCAATTCTCTTGAGCCCCATGAAGGGCTTTATGGGCCTTTGAGGAATAAGGTAAGATTTTTTTTAAAAACTTCCATTGATTCAAAATGAAAGCAAACCTTGCACACACCACTGAACTGCCACTTGTATCGCTACATAAAGCCGTGTTGGACATGGAGCACCGGGAGTGATGAATCAGAGCGAATGAGAGAGCTTGGGAGTGGGTATCTCATAAGCTGGAGCCAGACAAAGAAACACCTGCCGAGCCTGGAGTGGGTAACCCTTCAGCTCCAGATCTGAGCAGTGGAGGAGGAGGAGTCTAAGAGATACCAAAGGATAAAAGACATACAAATTCGTCCCTCCACAGACATCTACCATGCATCTACTGGGTGGAGGCACCTTGATAGTCTCTGAAGAGCCGCAGGTGAATAAGAAAGGGTCATGTCCTTGAGGGGCTTGTCGACCAGACGAAAAAGCAGATGTGCAAAGAGCAACAGGGAAATATAACATTTGTTCCCATTTATGGAGAACTTACAATGGGACAGGCAATGCCCCAAGCCCTTGGCATGAACTGTCTTATTTGGTTCTCACCTGGAAACCCCATTTTACAGATGTTTTTTAAAAATGAGGTCAAATAATTATATAATCTGCCCAAGGTCATCTAGCTAGCTAGTGCAAGAACTGGAAATCAAGTCCAAGCATTGCACGTTTGTTAAATTTGCCAACACAGTTTCCAATTGAGTCATGGAGATTGAGTCATGGACCTTTGCTTTGTGGTGAAAATGTAATGCCACAACACCAAGGAGAACCCCATAAAGGTAAATGCCCAGTGCTATGCAGCTGGCCAGCAGGAAGATTCACTTTACCTGGGGAAGGTAGGGAGTTTCAGCCAGCTATATTTCCCAGAGTTAATGACCAATTATTCAAGGGTACATGGGCTTAACAAGAAATGTAGGGAAGGGAAAATGTAGGGAAAATTTTACGAGAACAGAATTGTAGCATATTCAAGAAGGCAAACATGGGCCACAACATAGTTTTACTATTTGCAGAAAAACTTCCTTAGGTCATCTCAAACACTGGTGTCATTGCTGTTTTGGATGATTCCTATGGTGTTTGCCTATGACAAAATCAGTTGGCAAGTGATCATTGACTGTGTGTCTGAAGAGTGCTTGCTTGTTGACCGAGCTCTAGCCCAGGAATTTGGCGATTTTGGAGCATGACTTGTCACTTCTTCACCAGGTAACAGCAGGAAATTTGCTCAATCTTGCTGTATCTCAGTTTCCCTATTTGTCAAATGAGAATGTGATATCAGTTTCTAATGTTTGTTGTGAGGCATTATATGCAATCCTGAATCCAAAGTGAATGATATAAGGCCTGGCATAGAATAAAGCTAAATAATTCTAAGTATCTGTATCTATATTAGTATCTGTGTCCATGTGTGTATTTATCTTTTAATACTTGTCCCCAAAGAACATGAATCCGAGTTGCCATGACAAAATCAAGTATCATATTATCTACTGAGGTAGAGAATCACAGGACTGTGGGACCCCTAAGAGAAATGTTCTTGGAAAGTTGGTTCAGGCTTCTGGATATTGTCTGATTTCTCAGCTGAGCAGGTTTTCCAGCACACCACATTTTAGTGGATAGCCCCATACCAAGTTCCAGTGAAAAATTTTAAACAGTAAGCAGAAGATAGACACATGACCTGATTAGGTTCTAAGGCATGGAATCAGCATGTCAAGGCTTGAATCTTGGGTCTCCTGCCAACTACCTGTGGAAGCTTATAACTTAGAAAACTTTGCTGTGCCTTAGTTACTTCAATTTTGAAATGCAAATAATAATTATACTTACTTCTTCAGATTTTTGGGACAGGTAAAAGAAAGAATGTATGCATATCTTCTAGGGCAATGCTTGATCCATAGCATGTCCAAAAAAAAGTCCATTAATATTAATATCAAAGCACTAGTGAGTTGCAATAGGCAGCTGACTTCTTCCAATAGATCATCAAAACAATTAGTATGGCCTGACCAGTACAGACAAAAAGCATGTGGGCAATGGTCTGGAATTTTCAGCAAAACGGTTTAATCAATATTATGTTTTCCTCATAGTCTTGCAAAACAGGACTTCCATTGATCCAGAACAAATTTAGGTAAGTTCTAATGGTCCAGAAACTGTTATTATGGGATGCTAGCTTGTCTCCCATTACAATGTTACTGGGAAGAAATCAGCATCATCTTGGGTTGGGGAGATACAGAAGGATCAATTCTATAATAGCTTAAAAGAAAACCCAAGAAGTAAATTCTTTTAGAGAGAGCCTCATTCATCTGAGAGTTGACAAAGCAAAGGGTTAAGTGATTAGATTCTGGAAGCACTGTGGGCAAGTCATCTTGCTTTGTTCTGCCTCAGATATTTCATTTATGAAATGGTGATAATTATATTACATGATTCACAAGTTTGTTGTAGATTAAATACATGCACATGTAAGCTTTTGGAAGCTAATAAACGCTGAACGCCATCAGATATTATTGTAATACACAGATCAAGTGCAGTAAGCTTAAAAGTAGCTCCCTGGGGGGTGGGAGGGGAAGAGGAGAGGATGGGAATTTTCACTTCTTTGTTTCCGATTTATCTCACTATTCCATTAACATCATTTTTTGTTAGTTCAGTTCCTTGAAGAAGGCATTTACTGAGGGCCATCTGTGGGCCCAGCAGCGTGCACAATTCTGCAGGGGACCCACAAGGAGGAACAAGAATTAGAGGCATCATTTTCACCTCCAAGGAATGGTCCATCTGAAAGGAAGTCACTTGCATGTGGTGTGTACTTGTCCAGTGTAGATACTTGGTATTGCCCTAGCTTAAGCAAAGAGAAATCAGGAGTTAGATAGACACTCTGCCATAAGCAACAATCCAGGATGGTAGGAGGCCATTCCAAGTAAGAAGATATCAGATGCCAAGTCAGGGAGGCTTGGCTTAGTGTGCTACATTGGGTGGTACAGTAAGAAGACCAAGCTGGCTGGAACAAGGACCAAACTTAGGGGCTGCTATAGATAATATTGTTAGCTGGTCAGATTCAACCAGTGCCTATAGTCGGGTCACACTGGTTGTTAAAGTACTGAAATCTGCCCACGTACTGTCATCAACCTTGAACAACCAGCCCCCCCTGCAGAAGTCCCCCAAACCCAGAGCTAAAGATTAATGTCCACCTCTACTGGGGGCCTCCAGGGCCACCTGGCTCTAGCTCTATGGACAGTGATCTATTTTGATTGGTCCATGGAAGATCACCTTGATTATTAGTGCACAGAGGACCTCGAGGTCTTGATTGGGCAGATGGTGCTTTTTTCTGGAGACCACAGAGATCCACTGGTAGTCTAACATCCTAAAAAATTCCCTTTGTCATGCAAGGGCACAGTGGAAGACTCCTGCTGCAAGGGGGTTTATCTCATCTAGACTCAATGGCAGGCATTTGCTCTTTCCCATGGGTTTTATCACAGGTTATCTGATGTCTATACTGAGGTCCCCACACCAACACAGGAAAACAGAGCTTCTCACCTGTCCTACCCCTGATCCCAGTTTTGCCACTGTGATGGTTGAACAGTCACCTCTCCCATACTTTAGAAGGATATTGGTCATCACTTTGGATCTGTCTCTGTCTTTTACTTTCCCCAGTGCAGATAGTTGGTTTGTCCTGCTAATTCTTTCAACAGTTTTTCATGTGTGTCTCCTCAACTTAGGACCACCCTTCTCCCTGACTGGTCCCCTACAAACCTCTTGATCAGGTAGCATACCACCTGTGGTTGGATCTCCTCTTAGCATCTGACACTTTGATCTTGTCTTCCAAGGCAGAGAAGGAGTGTTTGGGGGGGCAGGTAGGGGAGGGGGTGCTTAGGGAGGGAATGCCGATGCTGGTTAGTCCTAAGTTGACACATCTGTTGATGAGGAGGATGGTTCGGAGGAAGTGCTGATGCCCTAGAGGATGGCATGGGTCAAGTGGGAAAGTTTCCTTGAGGACAAATTGGAAATTGATTCCTGATACATTTAAATTGAAAGAGGGAAATTCTTCTCATTTTCTTTAAATAAGCCTGGGGTAATTTTATCAAGGAGGTTGATTGTATTGGAATTTTTGATTGACTCAGAAATATAATTATTTCAATTAAGAAATGTAAAAAATTACATTGGCTAAAACAATCATTTTTCTATCTTGTGTTTAAACAGATTATAGGATTCTTTGTCCTCTTTTCTATAGATGGTTATTGAGCACAATCTGGATCTCCCAGCTGCTTGATTTGCTTCTTTTTCAGACTCAGGACACACAAATGGTGCTTTTCCTTTTCTCTCCAGCTCTTCAGGGCCAAAGAGTTTGAAGAACTCCAAGGTAGATTTTTGTGGAAAATCCTTTGAAGAACCACTAAAAAGAAAGAAGAAGAAACCGTCTCCTAGATAATCAGGGGACCCAGGAGGAAGATGAAAGTGAGTCACAGGTTTGTCTATTTATCATACTTAAAGTTTTCTGAATGTATCGTTTTTTTCCTTGTGATCTCAGTCACCTCCCAACCCAATCCCCAAAATCTGAATTCTGTTTCAGCCTCTACAAGCATTTTTAGCTACTCTTCCCATGTTGGCTCTCATTTTTTCCTTTATGTTACCTCAACATATTACCCAGTCCATTTACAAACTCTTTGAGGTCTTGTAAGCTCTATCCCATCAAGAGACCCAAAGAAGTGGTCCACAAGTCTTCCTTGACAATTAGTTCATTGACATTTACATTGAAGGGAAGTGGTCCTTGTTGAAGGGAATTCAATCCAAGAAGATTGGCTCTATATGTTGAATCACCATGGACAAAGAAAGATAAGATTGTCTTTTCTGCTGCAATTGTTTTGTTACCATCTTTGTATAAATGTATGACTGAGGGTACAGCTCCACACATCTATTGCCTTGGAAAGCTACCATTGGTAATCTGGACAGGTGCCAAGGAGACAGAACAATGCTCCAGGGGACTGTCTGCCCTGGCATAGGAAAAGAGGCAGGGTATCCTCGCACGGGAACATTTGAGCCCTGAGGTCAGCTTGCCTGCATTTGAATCCTGATTCTGCCATCGATTTTCTGAGTAAAACTGGCAATGTTTCTAGATGTTCTTTCATTTCATTATAAGCATTTATTGCTGAATAGTATTCCAGGGAATGCTAACTAACCAACTGTTATTATCCTTTTCATGTATGGACGGTCAGTTAATAAGCACTTTTCATCATTAAATTGGTGATATTCATTCTTTTTGGTTTTGGCTTGATCTCTGGAGTTAGAGTTTGTCGATTCTGTTGAACTTTTCAAAGAACCAACTTTTCACTCTGTTAATCTTCTTTTCTATCTCTAGTTTGGGTCTACTTTGCTCTTTTTCTAGTTTTTTAAGTTAAGACTCTAGGTAATTTGATTTTGTGTTTTCCTTTCCAAGTACAGCTTTACCTACATGGAACAAATTTTGATGGGTTGCATTTCTGTTGTGGATGGCTGAGGATCTCCTGTCTCCTTAAGGCCACTTCTTAAAAACTGAAATTGGAAACAGGGGTATTGCTGCACCCCATAGTGATTTTGGAATGGGACCATTCCCTGAACCTAAAAAAAAAAAAAAAAAAGCCCTGACTCAAAGGACTGAATTCAGTGACTGTTATTTCCTTGACCCTCGAATTATCTTTTTCCTTGAAAAGATAATTGTATCTTTTTTGAGAAAAGGAATTCTGTACGTGTTTAAAGTATGCTCCAGTTATTGACTCTCTAGCCCAAGTTGGGTGAAAATCCCATCTTGAATCTGTTACCTCCCTTCTAACAAAAAAGATTGAGAAGAATCAGCTTTACCCGGGTCTCCTGAATGCATGTTTCCAGTTCAGCTGATAACTGACTTTTTCTTTTCATGGTGCCTATTTGGCTACTTCCTGGGCTACTTTGCTGTATCAAATGGCATGTACACAGACCCCAGGAGTCAGTATATGCTAGCAGAGAATGATGCAAAGACAAGTCCCTAGGCCACACAATTTTCTGAGTAGATAAGATATAAAGTAGGGGAGGAGCGCCTGCGTGGCTCAGTGGCTAAGCCTCTGCCTTCGGCTCAGGTCATAATCCCGGAATCCCAGGATCGAGCCCCGCATTGGGCTGCCACTTGGTGGGACGCCTGCTTCTCCCTCTCTCACTCCCCCTGCTTGTGTTCCCTCTCTAGCTGTGTTTCACTCTGTCAAATAAATAAAATCTTAAAAAAAAAAAAAAAGATATAAAGTAGCGGAAACTATGTGGGGCCAAAAGTCAGCATCTGGGTTTTATCACTCTGCCTGGTACAGAGATGTGACAGCAAGTCCTTTCTTCCCTCCGAGTCCATCCAGCCAAGAGCACGGGCTATGTGGCCCCCAGAGCAGAGTGAGGCTGTAGAAGCCCCTTATAGGCTATAATGTGCTAGAGTGCCTGTTGTCTGGCGTGGTTCTGCTTTAACCTCCCTATATCTTGGTCCATTGTTTGTCCAACAATTCTTGCTTTTTCCAGATGCACACAGGCCCCATATTCAGAAGAAGCTGCACTTGGTTTCATTCTCTGTTGTTGCTGTCTTGAAATTCTCAATAACTTTTGGTAAGGGGCCCTATGTTTTCATTTTGTGTAGGGTCCCACAAATTCTGCAGCCAATCCTGTTTACCTGGAAGCCTCCTTGAGGACAAAGTAGTGGCTTGACAAGTAAAAGGGGCACACACAGTGAGGTTCCAGGGGTAAAGTTCATAAGTGATCACAGAGAAGCCAGGTCCAATTTGGGATGATGTGTCACGTTTCTGTGCCTCCCTAAAACTTCCAGCAGCACCTCCCCGCCCCCATACCTCCTTGTAAGGATAATTTTTGGAAGGCTAAATCATATTTTACCAGATATTCTTCACCATACACCTGCCCCAACAACTCCCCCAGTGCTCATTCACATCCAGCAACCCAAGAATCAACAGCATCCATATGGTGCATCCTCTATAAATGAAAGCTCTTTTAATTAGTGATGGGACACCTCAAATAATTTCAGCAGATGCTTCCATTTCATGCGAACAGGCACATGTCTTTGCAATTGGGCAATATTGTTCTAATTATATCATAGCCTGCAGCCCAACTGGGTATGTCTCTTAGACAGTCTTTCTGAGGGAGAGTACGTGGGTTGGAGGAGATCTATTTTATTCACTCTCCCCCTCTCCACCACACACACTATATCTCCTTGCAATATTTAATGTTGGTTAATTGACTTTGTTTTGCTTTGTTTTGTTTTACTATTTTGATTTATAAGTGCTTTCGATAGTCCAGAAAGGAGGAATAGGAAGGACCTAATTATTCAACACAGGAATGGGAGAGGAGAGAAGGTAGGATTTTCCTTCTGTTTATAATTTCCTTAAAAAGAACAGGCCTATTTTTTTCGAGGAGGCTGTGGAGCAGACTGTGTGACGCAGAGATTCCTTTCACTCTCCCCAATACCCTGGGATTCCACAGCAGAGATGACAGGGCTGTTTGCTATAATTAAAGCTCTCCTAGGAGAGGTGGGAGAGAGTATGGTGTCTGAACAGACTGGGTTTGTATCTGGAGGGTGTCAGCATGGTTCTACGTAGTTCTTGGCAAGCAGTGTGAGAGGGACTTGTGGGCTTGTCGTGCTTGGGAAAGTGTATTGTCTGGGTCCACAATATGCTGTTTACAGTTTTTGACCAGATATTTCTAGCTCATTCTCCACCTTTTTTGAGCACATAGTAGGACCATGCTTCTGTCCTTCTTTGAGGGCTTCTATATGGGGATCCATGTACTTCTATATATCCCTCCATATGGGCTGTGTGATTTATTTTGGCCAATGAACTATGAGTGAGCATGAACTGTGCCCCTTCCATGTAGAAGACTTCAAGAGCCTAACTTCCTTCGCACTGCTGGGGTGATCTTGGAAGCACATGTCAAGATGAAGCTTCTGTCACCATGGGTCATGGAGTGTCTAATCTGAGTGGAACCTTCCTGTGAGCCTACGACAATTTTGTTGTGTTACACACCACAGAGATTTTTGAAGTTGCTTCTTGGTGTAGCAAAACCTGGCTTATCCTGACTTGTGTGATAGTAGCTAGGGCTAGCCTAGGTTCACTCTCTGGGGAGTTTTCCCAGGTCACTCTCAGCTGAGGAAAAAAAGGGTTCCCAGAGGAGCAATCTGGGGATTGGCAATACCAAAATAAGCAAGAGAGGTCCTGCTGGTAAACACCCATTTTAGGAACACTTCTCTCCCAGTCTGGTACATAGGAATAGCCGACCATGAGGCCTTGGGACTGTTTTAGGCAAGAAAGAATAGCTAGACTCTGGAGCAGGGAGACACAAATGGGATGACTCATGCTGAGTGGAGGAACAGGCTGCATGAAGCTGCGGTCGAGGCTACCTCAGGAGAACCCAAAGTCCCCTGGAAGACCTGCCAGCATTGTCCTCTCTGCTGACCAAGAGCAGGTTGTGTCCTTTTTCTGTGGCCTGGCACTCAGGCCAGGCTCTGCTGAGCTGCTGCCAAGGACAGCTGGAAGGTCTACCCAGATGTCCCAACTGCCAGGGCTGTCCTGAGGGGGCGTCGCTTGCTTCCCCTCCCTCTTGGTTTTGTGGGTCCATGATTCCTTGGTGAATGGTCTTACCAGTCCGCTACACTCGTTTGTTTTCCTCTTCATCCTCGATGACCCCAGGGCCTACAGTAGGCCCAAGGTTGACCGTTCCCAGTCCTCCCTCACCTTACTTGACATTGTTCTGGAACCACCATTAATGAAGCCTCTACTTGTAGGAAACATGGTCTGGGCTGCCAATGACCAATGAAAGTGTTTGAGCATTTCTCCTTCTATAAGTTGGGGACCTTGCGAAGATCTATAACATTCCCTGAGTGCTTCAAGTTTTTTTCACCGAAGTAGGATATAAACAAAAAGGAAAGGAAGAAAGAAGGAAAGCAAGCTTTGTATTTCAAACCTCTTCCATGAAGCACTTCAATCTGCTTTATTACCAAGATAGTAGAAGTAATGGGGTTAAATTTAGATAATACCAAGGAGACGTGCTAACTTTTACTTTAAGAGGCACAAAGCATGTTTAAAAAGGTCTCCCTGGGTAAATGCTCTCAGCTGAGTTGCACCAAGCCTGAAGGGTTTCTTATTTTGCCTGCTGACAATGCAAGGCTAGAAAATGTGTCTTGCTCTGCAGGCAGCTCCCCCAGCATCAGATCCGCACCTTCTCCAAGCTGACTGAGGTGTAGAGACCACCTGTTGTAGGAAGGAGCCCAGAAGCCTCCTTCAGTCTTGCTTAGAGGCAGGGGCTGGGTGGGATCACCTCTCAAGAGATCTTCCAACTGGGAAGGACAGTGAATAATTAGAAGAGGAAAAACAAAACAAAACATGAAATTATAGGAATTTAAACTTCCCCACATTTCCTACCCGAGGTGGTACTCAAAGGAGAGAAGTTAGGGCAATACGCAAGCGATTAAAGATATCTGATATAGGTACCATCTGAACGTCCATAAATGCTCATGGTTTCAGAACATCATCATCAGTGAGGTGACTCTGCACTTGGACTCTCACTGACAAATAAATGTATTTCGGATCCAAGGTTAGGACTGTGTTGGAGATAGTCACGGCTTCTGGTGAGTGGGGCTGGGGAGCGGACCTCAGCCTGGATCTTGGAAGAAGAGGAAATTAAGTGGCAGAGCTGTGAGGGTAGCATCCCTGGTGGGCTGAAGCCCTGGCAGGGAAGCAGCAGGAGCGGAAGGTGGAGAGGGCCAGGTGTCAGCCACAGAAGACAGAACATGTCGGGGAAGGAGAGTGAATTTCCTCCTGAAGCTGAGGGAAGCGGGGAGAGATTTTAAACATGGTTATATGGAGGTCTGTCTCCAGCCGTGGATGGAGAGTGTGTAGAGGACAGTGACACTGGATGAGGCAATGAGCAGGTGAGAGATGGCCAGACCAGAGGGGGCAGGGAAGAAGAAACAGAATCTGGGGTGTCCAGGATGAAGTACAAGCACATCCCTCTGTTTTACCCTTTCTTGGGGAGAAGGCAAAAACACTTGCCTGAAAGGCAAGGTTGCCGTTATCTGGCTTGGACGTGTTTCTCTGTAACAAATGCATCTGAGGATTTGTCTGCAATTCACTTCAACAACAACTACACTGCTGGGACTTGGGATGCCCTTGGCCCACTTAATCTCTGAGCAGTCAGTGGCTTACCCTCGGTGGAGAGACAGCTCTCGCCTCCGTCCCCAAAGGGGCCTCGCAGCTCCAGGCTCCGGGCTTTAGCTCCGTGTCACAGCAGCCGCTCTGCAGTCTGGAGGGCCTCCCCACTCAACTCCAGCATGCCGGGTCAGCTGCCCAGAGGAAGCAGCAAAGGTTGGCCATGAAGTTGGGGCCAAGAAACTGGGTTTCCATCCTGATAGACCACAACTCTCTCTGGGCCTGGCTTTCCATTTCCAGGAAATGAGGAGCTCAGCCTAATGATCTCTGGAAACCCTTTCGGTACAACAGTTCTCAAACTGTAGCTTGCATGAGGATCTCCTTGGGCTCATTATAGCCTAGATGGCTGGGACCCACCCCCAGAGACTCTGACCCAGTAGGTGTGGGATGGGGCCTGAGAGTGTGCATTTCTAATCAGTTCTCCGGGTCTGCTGCTGGTGGGGAGTAGACTCTGAGAAGTGTGCTTTCTACCTTACAGTCTCTGAGAGTAGTGTTTAGTCAGGCCTTCTGGTCATTCAGCCCTTTAAAACAGAGAATGGCCCTATTTCAGTTGGTGAATGTGGGGTCCAGGTTGATTCTCATCAACTGGTGCCAAGCAGCGTTCTCTGGGCTTCTGGCCCTGGGAATGCTCCAAGGGAGATGGGCTCTGCTGGGAAATCGTGGTGAAGTCAGGGCAGATGCGAGACCTGAGATCTCCCGATCCCATATACCGAGCGGCACTGTCACTTTGCCTTTGCCTGCTTCTCCATTCCCTATTCAGCCTCCTCTCTCCTGATCTGTGGGAAAATCAATGCCTGCAAGGTATTAGAAAAGCCATCGAATTGCCCTTACCTGCCACCAGGTGACACTGATATTGATTTAGCTTATGAAAGTGATTCACAGGTTTGCTGAAGCCTGGAAAAGATCAAATGTTATGAGCCTCATGATCCCATCTTCCTTCTCTGCTCTCAGCTAACACTAGAGGAGGTAATTGGGAAATAATAGACCAAAGAAGCTTTTTTGGTGTGCTCACAAGGAGAACAAAATACAGGAGAATCATTTCATTGGGAGAGAAGGGATTTTAGTATCATTCGTTTTTATTTAAGGCAATTTTCTCTTTAAGTACAACATCTTCCAGACCTGACCATTACAGAACAACAATTTTAACACAACCAGTAAATCAAAGGAAAAATTACCGTGGAGGGAAGCTTTTTACAGGTGTTCCAATGGTTATGTACCAGGCAGGTGGCTTAGAGCTGGGAAGGGCTGGAGTCTTCCAGAGAGTCTGTGCCGAGGCTCCCCAGCTCCTTGGAGGGTACGCTTTCTCTTTTCGTAGGGAAAGTACTGGTAAAAAGACCAATATTTACTAGTTTGTGACTTCAGGCAATTTCAATGTCCTTGAGTCTTGATTTATAATCATAAATCATAAACTTCTTTGGTAGGGTTGTTGTGTAAACCGAAACAATGAAAGGTGGCTAGTGACATACAGGAAGTGTTAGGCTTTGCTCTCATTATTGTTAGGACATTAGAAGTAATAGCAGTGGAATGGCAACCTAGCAGGAGGGCAGGGTCTCCACCTCCCGAGTGCCGTGGCACCACAGTGATCTGGGCCCTCCATATGGTTTTGTTGACACAGGAGGACCACACACCCCAGCCTCCTTTGCAGTTACGTTAGAAACATGAGACAGAATGCTATTCAGTGAGATGCAGGAGAAGTGATGGGATGAGCTCATTCCAGGCTCGCACTTACATTTTACAAAGTCCTCTAAACCTTTCTTTCCTAGCCGCATTGACCTTGAGATCTCATATTCTCTGTGTTTTAGCTACAAGATGGAGGAGGACTATTGGACCTGCATTATAATTTATTTGAGTAATAAATAAACATTTTCATGTCAAGACCTTGAGACTTGGGAGTTTATTTGTTACTGCAGCATTGCTTATACTATTCTGAGAAGCACAACTGTCTACTGCCTGTTAAATAGTAAATTAGACACTTGAATAAATAATATGACCTCATTTGATCTTCACAAAAACACCGTTTGTTGGTCTCTTTCACTGGCTAGCTTCCTGTCCCAACTGCCTTCTGCAAACATGACTTGTGTGGGTATATACTACACTGCAGAGAGCTTCTATAGGTGAGAAAGAAAGATTCTAAAGCTAGCTACTCTTTTGCTTAGAATTTCTTTTTTTTTAAATACTTTATTTATTTATTTATTTTGGACAGAGAGACATCACAAATAGGCAGAGAGGCAGGCAGAGAGAGAGGAGGAAGCAGGCTCTGAGCAGAGAGCCCAATGCAGGCCTCGATCCCAGGACCCTGAGACCATAACTTGAGCTGAAGGCAGAGGCCTCAACCCACTGAGCCACCCAGGTGCCCTAGAATTTCTTTTTCTGATTAGTAGAGGACAGTTCTGCTTTCATTTGACAACGAAGGAATTTCACCTTCTTAGGCCTGCAAGTTTCATAATGGGATCTCTGTTGACAATCTCTATTTTATTTCTAGACTATTCTTTTTATCACTTTGTGCAATAATAATTTACTCTTATTAGTTATTTTGCCATATATGTTATCTTGAATTACGTAAATGTTGTAACAGTGGTTTTCATTTGTTTACAATTCAATTCAATGCTTCACTAACTACGTCTACTCTATACTGTTAAGTATTCCCGGTAACTATAGTTCCCATACCTTGCTTTTACATTTTATGTATGTGTCTGTTCATTGTTCATTATCATTCATTTATCATCCACATCCTCTCACCATTAGAGTATCTCCATACCTGCAGTTGGGATTTTCATAGATTCATATGCAATTTTAAGTAATAAAGAGCTCTTGTACACTTTGCCCTATTTTTGCCAACACTTTGCAGAACTACAGTGTGATAGCATACCCAAGACATTGACATTTTACACAATCCACCAATTTTAGTCAGACATCTCTGGTTTTGCTTGTACTCACATGCGTGTGTGTGAATTAGGTTCAATACAATTTTATCATTAGTGTAGGCTTGTGTTTTTACCACAACAACTGAGCTACTAAGCAATTATATAATACCACAAGGATTCCCTCTGTGGCCCTAGGGTACAGGCGGAAAAAAAATAGGTAGTTAATCCTTTTAAATGCTGTCTCAATAACTCTAAGAATCCAAGTGAAAAGTACCATTTTTAAATTGCTTTCTTTTCCTTGATTGATTTGTTGTTGTTGTTGTTGTTGTTGTTGTTGTTGTTGTTTTGGTTCATCTCGATTTCTTCTTTCATGATGTTGAGCTTTCTCAAAGGCTTTGTGGTCCTTGGCTGACTTGTGTTCATGAGTGGGAGACAAGGCTGTTCGGTATGGAGGGCACACAAGGGCCCTTTTGCACTGTGCAGGACTTTGTGGGAAGTGCTGATGCTGAACTTGGGCAGACAAGCAGGTTCACAATTCCCACCACTGCCTAAATATGCTGGTCTTGACCCCAGTCACCGCACTTTCTTGTGTTTGACTCTTCAGTGGCGCAGACCCCATCTCTGTTTGCTGGTCTGCTGAGAATGTTGAGAGTTGCACCCTGTCTCCTGCCCATTGTCTCTGACACCCACACCGTGGGCTCAGGGCCAGCCAGTGCAGAAGCTGCAGCCGCCCCCCGCCCTCCGTGACTCAGGGAGGCACTGCGCCACCCAGCCCAGAGGCAAACACCCCAGTGGGCGCTCAGCATGCTCTCCTGGAGAGTTATGCGGGATCAGTCCATTAGATGAGCAAAGGAAAGCTTAGCACTTTTACCGACCTGATTTTTATCTAAAATATGAAAGGCAGTGAGTTTTCCTAACTTTACCATGCGAATTGTCATTCTTGAAGTGAGAATAGGAGTTCCTTAATCCACTTGTTTGCTTGCTTGATTGTCTTATGCTGAATTGCAGTTTGTATCTTCTTGGCTACGGAGATTTATGGATAATGCATTCCATTAAAAAAATGTAATCCTTGCAAAATGGCTAAGTGATTAAAAATTCTGGCATAAAAAAATGTGAATCAAAGAGAATTTAAAAATGCCCACACTAGTAAACAACCGGAGAATCGCAAAGCCAGTAACTTCTAACTTTCATTCACTGCATTATGTGATGAAAATAATGACTTCATGAGATCTGATAAGGGGGTCCCTAAAATTCAGAAGTATCTTGATGACCATTTGAAGATAACATCTCACTCATGATCATTAACGATTAATCTCACTTAAATATAAATTCTGTTGAGTATTTGCTAATGAGTGTAGTATATGTATATAATTTATAAAATTTATATAAATTGTGCATGTGCACTTATTATTATTTTTTTTAATGACAAGAGTATGTGACTCAGAACAATTTGGAAACCATGGCTGTAGATAGTCCTCCAACTAGTGATTCTGATTATCACTCCACAGTCAAACTCAAGCTGGGAGAACCTCTGAGGCTGCCCTGGGAAGCAGCGTGCTTAGGGCTGCTAGAGCCTTCCTTCTCATGGTCCCGAGTGCGATGATTCAGTCACATCTGTATTCTATTGTCCTTAAATTTTTTATCTTTCTGTTCCATTGATGACACGCTTCCTTACATTAAAGGGGCTGCCATGGATTTATTCTTTTTGCCAAATGTCACTGACACTTTTGCGTGATCCTGCAGGGGGTAAGGAAAATGCATATGCATAGGCCGCCGCCCAAATCAAAAGCCAAAAGGTTGCTATTGAACTTGGAAAACAAGAAATTCCCCACTGAATGTCTCCTGTGCAAACCATATTTTCCTTTTATTTTCTGTTGGACTTTATTAAACCAGAAGTCAAAATAAACAAAAACAGCCTGACTCAGGAATCGGAGGACGGAGCAGGCAAGCTAAGAGTCTGTAATGCAGTGGAGGACTTCTGGGGCCTGGTGTGGATTTGTCAGCTTGTTCAAGGGGAAGATAGGATTGGCGGAGGGAAGGGCAAGTTGTTAGTGTTACTGGGTGGTGTTATTTGAGGGAAAATTCCAGAAGGACTATTTATTTCCACCTAGAAAAACCTCCCCACCAGTGTGGTGCTAGCATCCAGAGAATTAGAATCAAGCATCCCCCACCCAGCCCCGCCCAAGCCCCTGGAGGCCCCTCCTGGAGCCTTTCCCTGCTTAGGTCTTTGGAGAGTCCTGGGTTCGCTTTTAATGAGGGAGGCCCTCCCACTGACTCACTTTACAATGCACACACTCCCTCCTCAATATGTCATGTAGCACATTCAACACAAAAATGAATTTAAATTAATTGGGTTTGAGATTCCTTTTTTTGGAGAATTTCATGAGACCCTTTGAAATAACAAAAAATGTCACAAACATGGCTTGGGAACCAGACGTCGAGTACAAAGAGTGTGCTGGAGGAAGATACAGTTGTCAAAAAGGTATTTTTTTTCCCCTGCAGTGACAGGTGGCTCTGACAGCTCTGGTTTGTCAGCAGGCAGACACATGAGGATGAGGGGATCAGAAATGAAAGATGCCAGTGGAAATAATTCCTTCCATGGCTGTGAAGTGATCATGACATTGCTGTATCATAACACAGCCCTGAAGACAGGATCAAAATGAAATCTCTCAACCTGCAGAAGTTTTTACCTGGTAATGCCCTTTCTCCAGCCCTTTCTATATTTTTATATTCCCCTGAGGGTGAACGGGAAGGGACAGGACTGAGGGGATGGCCTGTCTGTGTCCGTGGGCTTCTGGAGGCTGGAGGCTGCTTCAGACCCTGTGGTTTTCAGGCTTGTGTTCCTGAGAGAATGGTCCCAGGTAGGCTGGGGGCAGAAAGCCCCGGGGAGGGTGAGGTAGGCTGTTGTGCTCAGGCTCCGGCATCAGGGGGAGACCTGCCTTCTGAACCAGGGGGCACAGACTCCTCCTGTGTGGTGATGGGCCATTTGTGCTAATGGCCTTCTCCATCTTCCATCTTCGAGGCATTGCAGATCATGGGAGGGGTGTTGGCTTTCTTATTAAAGGAGGTCTTAAAGAAAGACTCTCCCCCCAAAGATTTTGGAAACTGCTGATGACTTTTACAGTTACTTTCCCGAATGAACGGAGGCTGTAGCTAAGAACATAGCTAGCCACAGAGTTCTGTTTACCTCAACACATGGATGATCCTTCTATCAACCAGCCAAAACAATGGAAAAGCAACTTTCTGCTGGGTGGGTCTGAGTTGAGGTGGCTGGGGCCAGGAGCTAGAGACAGGCTTTTGGGGTGTTGGACCCAGAATGTGGACGAGGACAGGAGCCAAGGGCTGCAGTGGAGAAAGATGGTCACCTGATAGGTCTGAAATACCAGCTCCTTATGTGATCTAGCATGACTCCATTTTCCTAGATTTTTCTGAACATTTGAAAAAACAACGTAAATACATAAATAAGTAGTGTGTAAATACACAGCCTGTACCAATTCTTGTGACAATGAGTTTCCTAAGCACACCATCTAGAGTGGGAAGAAGTTCTTTTTACACGTTCAAATTTAAGGCCTGCCCTCCCAGCCTACCGCTTTGGAGATTGGGAAAAAGATTTATATTCATCCTAGCACTGCATATTTTGGGAACCCTGGGAAGTCTGCATGTTTGCTGTCCACTGGTAACTGTGAGCTACCAATTCTAGCCTTAGGTATTGAGCCATCATTTTATCTGTCTGTTGAAAAAATGTAAGGGTCTTCTCCAAAATGCTACAAAAATGTCAAAAAAATAAAAGGCATAAACCTTCAAGGACAAAGAGACTATGAGAAGAGCAGCAACAACAATATTTTTGAAAGCTGGATTGCTGATGTACAAGTCCTATGTGACTTAACATAAAGCAAGTGACTGTAAGACCACAGTCAGGACAGATGAAAAGTGAACTGGTTTCTAACCACAAGCTCTCAAAAAGCTCAGGACATGCTTCTTCCAGTACCCTTAGAGTGGGAATGAAAACGAACTTAAAATCAGGATAAAATGTGATTCTCTAGATCCCTCCCACCCCAAGAAGGTGAACAACAGCTCTTTCTTTACCCTTCCAGAATACTGAATGCCTCTGTCCTGGAGAGAGGAGAATAGAAGGTCTCTGCCCAGATACTTCAGGCCCATGTGAGGCAAGGTCACAATAAGAGAAAGAAAAGGATTACATGAAAGTTTATGTACTGGATGTTGAGGCTCCAGTCCCCTTTTCACTAATAGCTCCCAGGACTCTGGTAGCCAGACTTGACCTTCTAGGAAGGAGATCAGAAAAATCTTCTTTGAGGAAACTGACCAGCTTAGGACAACAGACCAGCAGATAATGAAACTGAACTTTTCCAAAGAAAAGTTCAGCCAGCACTTCACAATAGGAACATTCTAGGCACTTGCCCAGAGATCCCAATCAGAATTTTAGTTTCCTAATCTTAAACATAACTGGACAGTCAAACATACCCAGAAAACAGAAAAAGTCTTCTAATTTAAAACATAGAGATTGAAACAAGTGGGAGAAAAAGCAACTTGGGGGAAATGCAAGAATAAAACCGTAATAACAGCAACAACAACAAAACCCCAACAGCAATGTTTCCTGATAGCTAGTAAAGGAGCTCTTCGTGAAACAAAAGAAGAGGAGGCTATCATCATCATCGTTAACATTTAAGGAGCAATCTTGAAAATTAAAAATATGAATATAAAAATGTGGTGATTGATAAAAAGACTCAATGGAAGGATTGGAAGATAAAATTAAAGATACCTCCTGGAAAGTAGAAATAAGAAGGAAAAAAAAAAGAAAAAGAAAAAGGAGATAGTCTAGGAGAGAAATCATAGAACATTTTAAGAAAGTCCCAGAGATCCAGAATCTAAATAATAGGAATTCCCAAAAGCAAGAAGAGAAAAAATGGAAAGGAGTCGTTCATCCATGCAGAAAGTAAGGAAACTTCTCTGAATTGAAGGGCATGTCTTTCCAGGTTAAAAGGACCAACTGAGTTCCCAGTAAAAAACAGAGTTTCTTCCCCTTCCTCTTCCCCTTTATCCTCCTCCTCATTCATGAAAGTGAAAATGTACTTGTTACTATTTATAGCATTGGACAATAGGCAGAGCCGAACTATAATCCTTGGGAGAAGGGAAACAACATGAGCCGACCCCAAGCTCACCTGCATTTCTGTCTGGGGACACTTCTCCTATCCTGGCGCGGAGAGGTGGAGCATCAGCTCATTAAACTGAGGAAGTGGATACTGGAGTTTGAAGCTGCTACCACGGCTTGAAGGGACAGCTTGAACACACAGAGGAAGCACCTTTAATGCCCTCAGAGAGCAGATTCTGCAGGATCAAAACTGAACAGAGATACCTGATGGCTTACAGTGTTGGGAGACATTAGAATTTGGACTGAGTCAGTGAGAAGAGTCCTTGTGAACTTCTGAAATATTCTAGGGATCCCCAGAACACCACATCTTAGCTATTAAGATCAGGTAATTTATAAGAAAGAAAAAAATGGACATTAATATAGGCAAACATCCTATCAAAATATTGGTAAATTAGATCTGACACAGTATAAAAACAGCAATACCCTTTGGCTAATTGAGAGTTATCCTAGAAATGCAAGTTGGAAAATGTGATTATTTTAATAGATATATAAAAATGTATGACAAAATTCAACAACTATTCATGATAAAAATTCTCAGTAACTAGGAATCGAATGAAATTTCCTCAAACTGATGAGAAACATCTATTAAAAAATCCTTGAGCTAAATATTGTACTTAATGATGAAGTATTAAACAATTTTCAGTTAAGACTGGTATCAAGGCAGATAGTCACTCTCATCACTTCTATTCAACTTTGCATTGGAGGTTCTAGCCATTATAATAAGGCAAGATATAGAAATAGTTAGAGATGTGAACAAAGAAGTAAAGTGCCTTAATTCACAGACGACATCATTGTGTATGTAGAAACCTTAAGGAATCTACCACACACCAAAAAACCCTACAGAATCTAATTTATGAAATTAGCAAAGTACAAAATATGCAGTCAATACAGAATACAAATGAATATCTATAAAAGAGCAGCAAACAATAGAAATCATATCATATGAAATCATAGCATAGTACATACACTTTAATTCAAACTTGATAGGTGATAGATAGATAAATAGATAATAGATTGCATATATACATAAAAATATTGCAGGATAAGGAAAAAATAGATCACAAGAATGTATATGAATATTTTCTTCATGAACCCAACAATATCTGTTCTGCTCTGGTTTTTGTCATCATAATAAATGACATTTCTGTCTACCCAGTGTGCTCAATCCAGCAACCTGGAATTCATTCCTGACCATAGCTCCCCCTCAAACACCACAGCCAAACAATCACCAAATTCTGGTAATCCTTCCTTCAACGACAGCTTTAATCTGCCCACTTCTCTCTGCCTGAGTTACAATCACACTAGTCCAAGCCATTATCATTTCTCACTAGGACAGCCCCCTAAATCCTTTTCCCAAATCTAACACATTTTCTCCAAAACAATTACTGTGATCTTTTCAAAAAGTAAACTGATGGTGTCCCTGCTCTGTTTAACATGCTTCAGAGGCTTCCAATTGTCCTGAAAGCTATCCTGACTACAAGAGATGCTACGTGAGCGGAGACAAATGTGGACACCCCCCCAACCCCACTGCACTTCTTCCTCCTGCTCTCTAACACTCTAACATGCTATCAGTGCCTCCCACTAGATGAGCCGGGCCAGAGGCAGTGGCTAAGAGGCTATGGGGAACACTACCTACAGGGGTCTGTCTCCCTCTTCCCCCACCTCCAAGACACAAAATATCAGAGGAAAGATAAGGAATGGACCTGGAGGTACATAGGTGCAGGATCTACTTTATCTGGAGAGGTCAGGGAGTCCTCTCAGGAGGTGACTTCACACTGGGCTTTGAAGCATGAGAAAGAGCAGCTATTTAAAGAATGGGAGAACACAGGCTCCCAGGTAGAACAGAGAAATTGGTGCTGTGTTTGAGGAACTGAGAGAAAGGCAGCATGGTGAGTGAGGGACAGAGAGACTTGAGATGAACTGGAGGGAAGGACATGGGGCCGAGGATCGAGGGCCCTGAAGACTGTGGTGCAGCATCAGGACTTAGTTTTAGGTGGCCTAGTCTGGGGAACATCCATTTTGAGAAGATTCTTTCTGGCTGTTGTGTAGAGAATGTATTGGCCCAGGTCACGTGAGGATGCAGGGAGCCCCGGGGAGGCTGTTGCAACCATGCAGATGAGGAGTGGGTAGTGAGGGTGAAGAGAACTGGGCAGAGTCTAGGCTATTTCCTTTACCTGTTGGCTTAGTGAGGACAGGAGGGGGTCCAACGCTCCCGGGCTTCCTCTAAGTCTAAAGACAAATTCTCTCAGGGCCCTGCTTCTTGATTACTGAACTTCTTTCCTTCGCATCCCAAGACCTGCTGAGCTGGAGCTGGGGTAGCTTATGACCCAGAAACCTTGCTGATTCAGCCCTTCTTCCCTGGAGCTTCCTGATTGTCTGGCTCTCTTCCTCCAGACACTAGGGCACAATTCTCCTGGGCCACAGGCTACTTACACCGACTGTGTATGAAATCAGTGGATTGAGGGGAGGGAAAGACAATGTGTCTGACAAGGGCTGGGACTCTCCCACCCTAGGCCTTGATTTATTCCTTTCCTTAAATTCCTTTCTAAACTGCCTATTTTCCAGCCCATTTCTTCTTCTCTCTGAAGAATGGGTGAGAGGTTATGGTCCCCTTCCAGCCCAACTCCCTGTGTGTGTAACTCCCATACCAAGGGTAATGTCTGTGATGACAGTCCTTCTGCCTCCTATGTCTCTGGATGGAGCATCACCTCCAAGCAGGAGACTTTTCATCCACTCAACATTTGTAGCCCTCAAATGTCCAGGAACAATCTACTTACCAGCCCACTAACCCATTTCTTGGGCTCAGTCGTATGTCTGCTCTATTTCTAGCCCAGGGCTCCTTCTCTGGATTTGAAGAGTTTCCAACCTGTTTTCACTGGGTTTTAAGGGAAGTGACTTCCATAGGCAGGAGGATGCTGGAAACATATCAAGGAGGACTTGGGACAGAGCTGGGCTACAGCTGAGGCATCAAGCCAAGTTGAGCTCACAGCTGGCTTTTGACCAATCACCTTTTCAGCTCATTTGCATATTATGGACATTTATTGGGCCTTATCTTGGTGCCCATCTGTGTTCTAAGTACTATAGTGAATAAAAATTAATCTCAAGGTAGGTTCTCACCTTTACATGTTACCTGTTGGAATAAATCCCTTATTCATCAGCCAATAGTAGTCTTTCCTGCCTAGAAATGCAACCTGTCCCTTCTCCACCCCAGTGAAATCTTACCTTTTGGTGGCTCTATAGCAGTAAGGATTCAAGGAGCACCAGGGCGTTGCCAGGGTAAGTCTGTCTTGGACTGATGAGTGAAGAGGCAAACATTTGTCAGCTCCAAATCTGAATCCTGTCCTAATCGGATAGAATTTTCCCATAGGACTCTCCTTACAACATTCCCAAGAAATGGGTGGCCGTGCACCCTCAGCTCTCCCACCTGCAACGTCAGGTTTGCTGTAGGCCAGCATTACTCATTCTGTGCCTGGGCAGCTCCATTATGAAGTTCTGTCCTATGTTGAGCCTTCTTGTACTGTGATTGTTGTGTCATTGCAATGACTCAGAACAAGGCATCCTTCTACGTGAAGTCCTTAGGTGAAGGTTGCTCTCCTGTGCCTTCTGAATGTTTTCTGGGTTCAACCACTCATTTTTCCCATCCCCCCTCCTAAAGCTTAGTTTTTCCTTCCCTCATCATCCTGGGACCTTCCTGTGGACATACTTCCTATGATGAGGTCTGAGCCCAGAACCAAACCTAGCACTTTGGATTGGAGAAATGTTCTTACCTGAGTTCACTGGGGTTATCAACCCATCCATCCATAGGGCACTTGGCTTCTCTTATTTCACCTCTCTGCATCTCATTTTCCTGATACATCAAAGGAGGATAAAAATAGTACTTGCCTCACAGGGTTGCCTCGGGGTTAAAGCAGATAATGTATGTAAAGCACTTAACAAATGACTGAACATGGTTAATCAACTTAGTGTGGGTCACCTCTGGAACCTGAGACAAAGATTTGCAGACAAGAAATTTATTTTGGTAAGAGAGGGAAGGGAATGGAAATGGGGGCTGGGAGGTCCATTTACCAGTCTTAGAAAGAGGGAAACTGAAGAAGACCAGTACATGTTATTTTCTTGAGTTGGTCACCACTGATGTCAACTGGGGCTCAGTCCTTCTGGGATCCTCTGCAAAGAAGTTCATCTTAGAATTGTCCACCTGAAGATGGAAGAGGAGCCCATTTTTGCCCATTGGCCAAAGATGGCTTTATTTTGTGTTAACTTCCTCACATTTTCTTGTTCTCCAAATGTCTCATAACTGAGGAATCTGAGTCTCAAAAGTAAGAGTGACAAGGTGCATCTGAAGCAAGGCACCATCAAGCTATACTTGCATGCAAGGGGTTGTTCCAGCAAAAGCTGGAGTAAAACATGGGCTAAAAAGATGTGGAAGGTGGCCCAAGAGGTGCCCAATAACATAGCACTCGACCAATTTTTGTTATTTCTCTGCTTCTTATCATCATCAAAATTAATGCAAGCCCAAGGTCGTATTCACTCTTTGTTGAGCACATGCTGGTCCTGGTCGGTTGGCATAGAACCAGCTTCCCCCATGACCTCAGAGACACACATAGTCACCTCTACTCTCTATCAACACCAACTTCAAACAAACTGCACACTCAGCAAAGCATTCTGGTCCCCCTCTGCCGTAGACTCTCTTTGTGACACTAAGGTACCCTAGGCATACTGAATTGAAATTTCCCAATCTATGAAATGGGTGCCCAGAGGTAAGAGGAGGGTAGCATCACAGAGCCCTTCTTCAAGTTGGAGGAAAGGGCTTTTCAAATGCACCTACAAGCAGGAACTGTGGAATGGTCTGCTCAAAAAGAAGATGGGGCACCCGCATTTGCCAGTGGTCCCCCGAGGATGCAGAAGTGGCCCCAGATAATCTCTGTGGAGCATGGAGAAAATGGGAAAGTCAGCTATATCACTGCACAGAGGGGCACCAAGGGAGAGGGTAACAATCTCGGGAAGGGTGTTGGGCACGCTAGCTGCTGGCTGACATACCCCACAGGCAGGTCACACTGTCCTCAATGTGGGAGAAGTACAAGGGTAACACGACAGACCGGACCTCACTACCTCAAGTCCCCTTGGCCAAAGCCTGGCCTATGACGAGAGTGAGTAATTTGCAATCTAGACTGGAAGTGACTGGAAATGCCTGGAATTTTCCAAGCTCTACCTGAAATATGGGAAGATATTTGACAAGGTAAAACTGGAGGAGATTGGAGGAAAGCCTCTTCATGTGTGTGTGCCCTGCAGAGCTCAGACAGTTCAATTAACCGGTTACATTCGTGGAGCTGAAAGCCAGAGTGGACCACTGTAGCGCCGAGTCACAGCATGCCTCCATCTTCTACTTACTTTCCTGCAAAGCAGTCCATGGAGTAGAAAGGTTCAGGGGCATCCTTCCTGCCCAAATCAGGATGTCATGCCTGATTGTCTTCATTCCTTTGCTGGAAATGATGCTGAATAAGAATCAGATGGAGCTGCTGTCTCCTACTTTTCTGTAATTTCACCCTGGAAGGCGACTGGCCTGGGCGGGGTAATTACCCCTGGCCTTCCCATCTGTGCTGGAGATGAAGCCTGGCGCTCAGCCACGGGTGCTCTGATCTGTGCTCCAGGCAGAGGAGCTCCTGACAAGCAAACTGACACTTCCATTGCCGTCATGCCGGCGCAAGGCACAACTTTAATTAAATGGAGTTGCTTAAAACTGTGGCAGAAGAGCTGGGGCTCATATAGCCTCTTCTCCTATGACATCACCCTGCTCGCGGGTGTTCTTTCTCCTTTCCTCTGGACTAATCTTCCCTTGGCAGCTGCCGTTCTCTGACTTCAGACCACTGAGATTCCTTTAACTTCTGCCTTCAAAGCTCTTTGCAAAAATAAACTCAGAGGCAGATCGGGTGGGGAGTGGGGGCAGAAAGAGCTTCCTCTCTATGGGTAGCCCCTTTGGAAAGAGTGAATTCTTTTCTGTACTTTCTCCTGCTCACCCTCTAGTCCTGCCTAGTTGTGTGTGCTTAATAAAAGTAGAAAATGTGACCACCCAATTGAGCATTGCAGGTTG
This sequence comes from Spilogale gracilis, assembly GCA_004023965.1. Taxonomy (NCBI): domain Eukaryota; kingdom Metazoa; phylum Chordata; class Mammalia; order Carnivora; family Mephitidae; genus Spilogale; species Spilogale gracilis. The sequence goes on from PITA01012547.1 coordinate 47,035, forward strand.
TCTCAGAAGTATCTAATTTGATTATATTCTGCAGGCATGGGTACATGCTGCAGGGAAAATAAGCCCTGTCTCCCAGTAACCCCATTCCTGGGATGTCCACAGAGGCCTCCCTCCAGGGCAGAACTGAGGGGAATGCTTGATTCCTCAGGACCTTGAGGACCTCAGTCCCAGGCCATTCCTTCAGCACAACACTGGGAGCGGAGGGGGACGGGGGACTGGGAGGAGGGCATAGTCACATTTCCACATGGTCTGGCCAAGTTCCAGTTGGCTGACCTCCCAGCCATCATGGTCAGGCGCTCCTTTAGCTGGTGAGGACCGAGACCAAGACTGGGGCTTTGTTTATTTTTGTGTGGAGTTGTTAAAAAAGGGGTTCTCTCTTTGCTTGGAGGTGGGGATATCTTTTCCCTTTAAGTAGGAGATTGTCATTCTGCTCTGGCTTCTTGAGGTTGATCTTTCATAGGCTGCCATATTTAAAGGAAGGAGAAAGAAAAACCGAATAAATAATCTCACTGTGCTTGATAGCTAGGTGTCAGAGATGGATAGGGGAAGATAAGGGCCTATTCCTGGTGACTTATTCTTGGTGTGAAATTTATCAGGACAGGGAGGAAAGCCTTGGAGAGAATGTTTAATCAGAGGAAGCGGTGGACGATGGACAGACTCATTACGTCCCCACCCTCTGCAGTGTGATCCTAAGGAACCAGGAAAACAGTGCCTTTGTCTACCCCTTTAATGGTTTTTAATTTTTAAATGCATTAAAATTCTTTTTGAATAAGTGAAGAGTTCTGAAGGTTTTTTAATAACTCTGACTTGACTAAAAGTTGGATTGAGAACATTATTTTTTTTTTCTGGAAATTTTCCTTAGCCTTTGAAGTACTCCCAACTATGTTCTCCCTTCAGAGAGAAAATGGTTGTTTTGAAAGTTGCCTTTTAAGCAGCAACGCTGTTTTTTCTCTGCTGAGAGCTGCTCTTGTGCACTTCAAAAGCAGAGCATGTCAGCCTTCCCCACCCTGTTTCTCCCCTTTGAAGTAAGTGTGGGGGCAGCCTGTCTCTTAATCACACTCTCTGGCATTTCCATGGCACTTTACAGTTTTCAAAGCTCTCCCGCAGCCATTATCTTATTTGATCTTCACAACAACCTCGGAGGTAGGAAGGGCAGGTATCTTTATCCCCATTTTCCAGATGAAAAATCTGGGTCTCAGAGTGATGGAGCTTTGTCTCAAGGTGACAGGCCCCCCCAAACCAAAGGAGACTAGAGCAGTATCGAGCCTCTGATGGCTGTCTCAGGGCTCCTCCTAACAAAGTGCATTGCCTTGCCCAGTTGGCATTTGGGAGACCAGGACTGTGAAGCTGGTAGCGACCAAAATACTTAGCGTTGGCTCTGCCCAGTGTCTGTGATGTGTGTGCCCTCTGAGGGTTTCTGTGCACCCTCTGAGAACTTCTACAGATAAACCCACATTAACAACGCCCCTGTGACAACAAGCAAAATAAAGTCAGAAATAAAGCTCAGCACTGATAGGTGTTATCCCCTGCTCCCATGCTCCGTATGTTCCAGCGGCTGGGGTTCCTTCTCCCACCTCTGGAGTCTCCCAGGCCTGCCCCCGGAGCAGGAACATCCGATGCTCTGTTACCTAGGCTTTTGGCTCAGAGCTGCTGGTCCAACTAGATCATGGTGATGTTGCCTTCCAGTGCCTCAACTTTAGCTCCTTTGGAACCCACATTGGTCCATCATTAATTTCCATCTACAGCTTCATCTCTATGCCTCAGGCCAAATTTAACTCAGAATTCAAGTGTCCACAACCAGCATTATCTCTTTTACATGGACGTCCAAGTACTTCATTCTCAAAACACTTCATTTATTCACCTCATCGACTGCAAGTGCCTTATACATCCAGAAAGTACCTATACACAGTAACTGTCCCGAGCAGTAGGCAGAGAAATGAGGGAGTACGATGTAAAATCAGGCAACAATGCTTTGCGGGGGAGTGCCAGGATGCGGATGAGCGCTGGTGCTATGGCCATCTCAATCCAAAAGTGGGAGTTGGAGGAGACGTCCAGGGGAAGGCAAGACTCAATCTGGCTCCTGAAATGCGAATGGCCACAAGCCAGACAAAGATGGCTTGAGAAGGGCCCAGGGAGGGAACAGTGAGAGAGAGGGCATTCTTGGAAGAAGAAGCAGCACAGAGAAATGCCAGGAGGTGAGGGGAGGGTGCAACAGAGCCTAAAAGTAGCTCAGTGTGACTAGAGCACAGAGTTTGGGGACGAGAAGGGTGATACATGAGTCCAGAGTGTGAGGGCTTAGTCATAAAGGAACATATTAAGAGTTTTGGACTTTATCCAGGCCATGTGCAGCTTTAATAAGGGTTTTTTAAGCAGGATAATGTCATGCTCAGATTTGCATTTTAGAAAGATCATTCTAGTTGCAGTCTAGAGAACCCAGCAGAGGTATGCAGAAACTGAGCCCTTCCCACAGACTTGCTCAAGACATAGGCAATTTGAAAGAGACTCAAAACAGCAGGTTGGTTCCCCACTTCCTTAGATCCTCCAAGCTCTCTACTCTTATTTAGTAAAGTCGTCAAAAACTAAAAGCCTGGCCTGGGTTGTTTTAGGTCCCCCACAGACAGGCCATTGCAGGACTAGAATTTAATGATATTTCATTTATATAAGAACCATCCTTCTGGAAAGATGCTCTGTGTTTTTGTCAAACTAGAGGGAGACGTCCAACAAATAACCAATCTGTCTGATTTGAAGACTTCTTTTTTTCGGCACCAAGAAACACAGTAACATGGCTTTCCCATGTGTTATGTGGGGGTCATGTGATGACCTTTCTGGGCTGTTGGGAAGGTCAACTGTGACCACGTATTGTGAGGATTCTTGCATTCCCTTGGGTACTGAGGGAGCATCTGTTAACTTCCTGTGGATCATAAGTAGTTTTAATGCTAGGAGGTGATGGATGGATCTGGGTGTGACTCCACCATGTGCCGTAACTGAAACCCTAGCTAGGTATTTAATTCCTATGACTCTCTGCCTCCTTATGCCTAAGTCTTAGAAACTAACACTCCACTGACTTACTCAGAGGAGTGAATGAAATACACGGAAGGTACTTGCCACATAGTAGGCGCTGAATGAATATTGATGGTTTCTTCCTTCTGCAAATCAACCTGCAGTCTTCATCTCATCAGAGTGCCAAGGTTATAGAAGCTTGTTTCATTTCCTCCTTCTGTCAGGAAATTCAGAGCTATCTCAGGGCTGAACTATAGGTCCTCCAGCATCTTTCTGTGTTCATTTTTCAGAGTTCTGTTTGGTTTCATTTTGCCTCATTCTACATTGTATGCGTATGTGTTTTATAACCATCTCAGATATGCTTCTGAAGCTGGTGGATTTAAGTCCAAAATAGATTTTCTGTAAATTTACTTGATTAACAGCTCCACATTAGTAAGGTCTAAGCTCCTCCACTTGAACCTTTTGTGGAGAACCTACTATACCTGTAAAGGTAGGAGAAATGGTGGGTGGTCTCTTACAGAAAAGGCCATTCATCTTATAACAGGTCCTACTGTTCAGTGCTAGCTCTCTTGAGCAATGTGTTGAGTAGATACCAAAAGCAATGCGCACACTGACCCAGCAAAAATGGAGCATAATATATACATGGAAATGTTTTGGGATAATGATGCTGTTTTTAAGCAAAGATTGATTAGAACTCATACAACGTCACTGGGACCTGGATTGTCTCTGTCTCAGCTCTGCTTTCTCTCATATATTGACTTTATGCTTAGATTCAAGTTCCAGCAAGATAGTGGTAGTAGCTCCAGTCTAGAGATTTTCAGGATCAACCTTAAGCTTTTTCTGCCTTTACCCAGAAATTCTTAGGAATGTCTTTATGCATCTCATTCATTCTGATTGGTGTGTGTTATATTGCCTCTTCATTCTTCCTGACCAGTGTGATGTGATGCTCTGGTTGATTTAAACCCATCTAAGACTCAGCTCTGGAGCAGTAGGTCTGACATTTTACCTAATTTTCATGGACTGGGAATGAGAAAATGCTGGTTTCCAAAAAAAAAAAAATTCAATAGTATTGCTTTTTCCCAAAGAAGGTGAATGGATGCTGTGCGACTAAATAAATAAATGAAACAATGCTAGGGCCCTACCAGGACCAGTTATTCACCCACTGCATCTCACCTTCCAGACTGCTCTTTCATACTTTGACCTGTGGTGCTGGGGCTGAGACTCAGCAAATGTGACTTCCCAGACTGCCTTGTCAGCTGGCTTCCTGTTAAGCCATGCCAATGACTAGAGGAAGACTAGAGAAGCAAAGAGGGAAAAGGAGCAATTCCTTCTGGTTTTCCAGTTTCCTCATTTTTCCCTCCAATAACAGCAGAAGTTTGGCTTCAGCCCCAGCTTTATTTCGTCCTTCCAGCATCATCCCTGCCCGAGCCATCACAACTAGTTCTTTACCATTACTCTTTCTGCACCTTATATCTAGCATTAGTGTACATGTTTCAGAAGATAGGTGTAAAGTCTATCCCAGAAGGAAGTAACTGATACGTAAAAAGCAAAAACAAAAACAAAAAGCCTGCAAGATTTTCTAATTTGCATATACAGAGACCTGGAAAATAGTCTGGGGATGATTTATCAGGTAACAGAGCCAGAGGGGGAACTCTGTAGCAGTGGATCAGGCTGAATTTATCTATATGATTTTTGTTAAGTTGAATGAATCCTGAGCTCAGTAAGGCTGAGATGCTCAAACTTCCTTTACAAAATACAGATGAAAGAATCAAAATGTTTAAGAACATCAGCATTTATCTCATGCAGCCTTCACACTAAACTACCCCACTAAATACATGAAAGGGTCCAGGTTGCACTTACCTGATTAAGATATTGAGAAGAGCATTAGCGAGAGAACACTAAAAAGTCTAGGCTAGCTCAGTTGTGGCCATCTGTAGGCTGGAAGGTGATGCTGCTGAGAGGTCTTCCTTATTTTGCTGAGGTTGATAGAATTCTGAAATAGCAGAAACCAAGTGACAACACCAAAATACCAGAGACAAAGTGGACAAAATTAACATAATGAGCAGCAAGAATGAACTCATAATCATCATCTGTACAGTTTTAACCTGCAAAGATTTTTGGCAGTGCCTAGGTGATCATGATGTCCCTAGGAATGAAATATATGGGCAGCCTACTAAAATGTTACTTAGTTTATATAACTAAAAAAACTACAATGTGTTGGTCAGAAACCTAGAGAGAGATGCCACAATGGAGAATCTTGGTGGTCCCACCCAATTTCAAAGCCGAAGTCAGTTCATAGACCCACAGCTCCTGGGTTGCATGGAAGACTGAGTTTTCTTGAGATAAGCCCCTCAATGTATGCCTCCACCAATTCTCCAAAGAGATATGAAGCCATTTACTTGGATGATTGTATACAGACTAATGGGTAATATTGAGATCTTTCAGGAGTTACTTAGACACTGCCCTGGATTTAATGTTAATCCTTAAGGATCCAAAATACCACAGTTGTCCACTGACAGAGTGGAGTTTATGGAGGGCTTATGATAAATCAGGTCCAACTCTGTCCCATAGAAAGTAATCTGATGGTCTATAGGCCTTCCTTATGTTTGTTTTCCTGTTTTTAAACATATAATTAGAATAGACCTGCTCAGCCACTAGTAGAACACTCACATTTGCTCTCTGAGCCAAGAAATCAAGACTCTTATGGTCAGAATGGCCAAACAGAAGCCTCTGGAACTTTGCCCTTGCATAACTAGGATAATAAGCCAAAAGTAAAACCACATCTCAGGGTAGATGAAAGACTTAAAAGATGCAGGGGTGGTAATTCTGCTCAGATCCCACTGAATATAGTCAACTGGTTTGTGCAGAAGGTACGTGGATTTTGGAGAATGATTGGAATAGTATAAGTTGAATCGTGTGCTAATAGCAGTTACAATTGTTCCAGATGTGGAATCTCTCTCCTGGAACCCGTGGCATAGCTGTTTATATAGAAAATGCTTTTAGCACTGTATCAAATTACAAGGAGTATAAGGAGGTTCTCTTTCACCTGGCAAGGGGTACAGTATACCTTCATTGTTTCCTGCAGGCTATGCCAAGTCTCCTATTCTTTGCTATAATCTAACCCAGAGATATTGATCATTTTGACAATCCACAAACCACCACACTGGTGATTGCTGGTCTTGAAAATCGGAAAGTATCAAGTACCTTAGAAATTTTAAGTGAGATACATTAGTGCCTGAGGATTGGAGATAAATCCCATAAGATTTCAAGGGCCTACAACTTTAGTGACATGTCTGAAATTCCTATGATATAGATCATATGGGATGTGCCCTTCAATGTGGAAGACAAGTGCCTGTACTGTACCTTGTATCATCTACCACTAAAGATAATGGAACAACATTTTTTTTTGGGGGGGGCTTCTTTAGATTTTGGATGCAACATATATCACATGGGAGTATAATGTTCAGATCATTTACTAAGCAAACTGAAATTTCTGAGTGGGTCTCAGAGAAGGAGAAGGGTCTGTGGAAAGTCTAGATTCAGGGCAAGCTCCTCGGCTGCTCAGTCTCTCAGACTTAGAAGATCTCACATCACACAAAGGTTTTGAGGTTTAATGTGTCTTCTGGCAAGAATCACTCTGGAGAGCCTTCAGATTTTGGAGGAAATGCACCTCTCTTCTATAGACAATTATTCCCCTGACAAATAGCTTCTTGCTTGCTATGTAGCCCTGGTAGCTCCTGAACGTCTGACCAAAGTCCTCCATGTGATCCGAGCTACTCATCATGAATTGAGGGTCATTGGACACTCCAGGTCATAAGTTTAGACATGCACAGACACAATTCATCATCAAGTGAAAATACACATGATACAAATCAAGTGATCAAGCTCATGCAGGTCCTACAGGAGGCTCAAGTAAATTGAATTTGCAGATGACCCAGACTCCTACAGCGTGGAGCTCAGCTGCATTGCCCTCTCTCCCTCCAGACACATGTATGGCATCATGGGAAATTTCCTATGGACCATTGACTTCCTCCCCCCACCAAAAATGAGGGTCTAGTTTACAGATATGCTGTACCCAGAGGAAGTGGACTACTATAATTTTAATGTCTGGATAGTTTTATATTCCTGTTCTACTAAATATGCTGGCTCATATCTCCACCATGTCCCTCACACGAGGAGGCAGGCAGTCTGTGCCCTGTTTTCCCTCCTCCCCATCCTTAGCAGGTTGGCTTATGGCATAGAGACCTGCTCTTCCAGACATCATTCTCAGTCAATGCAGGAAGACACGGTAAAGGGGATGCCAGCTAGTTTTCCCACTAATCAACAAAACAGCCTTCTAGAAACCTTCTGCTAAAGTCCCCCTGACCATAACTGTGCAGCGGAACCACCTGCAGCTGTGGCAGCGGATGGGAAAGGATTTAACTCTTCATATTCTCATAGCGGAAAGTGGCAGGGGAGATGGGGGTTGGGAAAGGTTGCTGGGCTGGCCACAAGCATAACTGGTCATAAGCCATTCTTAGTGACAGAAACTGCTTCATGGGGCCTCCTCTTGGGAATGCTACCTCATCTTTAGACAACAGATGCTGACCATCTTTTTCTGCTTCAGCAGACAAAAATAAATTCGAATCATCTAAAAACTATCAGAGTGGGAATAGGGCACAGGTATTTTTCACGTCATTGGTAATTTTGTGAGAAATAAGAGCATGTTTCGCCATCGGAGTCTTACACTAAAGTCTTTGAAGGAGAGTTAAATAGGCTTGGGTCAATAATGAGACTGCACGGCTTGGGCCAGGTTTGATTTCTGTCCGTGGTATAAACCGTTGATGGCAAGATCAATACATGCTTCCAGGCCTTAGGTTATCTTTACTTGCCTTTCCAATCAGGGGAAATGAACCTCGCAGCGTATTCCAGATTGAGGGGCCCAGGCCTATATTTCATCTAGAACCAAGTTGGCATCAACTTTCAATGGGCTAATGTATCTAAAATTTGGGGGAGCCAGAGATTACTCTCTTTAAATTCAGTAAGTAGACTTGAAACCAAACCTGCCCAATCATGTGGGTAACATGTCTCACCAGAATCAGAGTCCACAACCCAGAGCAGGTGTAAGGGAATCCTGAATTCAGAATTCATCCCAAAGCCTTCTTCCTTGGCTCTAGGCACTTAATTAGGTATTTTGTTATCACTTGGAAAATACTGTATTCATTTGGCATGGCATGCATGCCGTACTGTCACAGATCTAGGAGCTATGTTTCACCTGGACATCCTGCATGACCTCTCCTTCAGAGGCCTTGCCATTAGCCATCTGTGTGTGCGTGAGGGGGGGACACCATCTGTGTGTGTGTGTGTGTGTGTGTGTGTGTGTTGCAACAGTCTCGTAATTTTTTTTAAATTTGGAGTATAACATACATTTTTTTAAAAATCACAAAAATGATGTCAGGTTTGAGGAGGTTTCATTATCTGGACACATGCCTGTAACCTGCACCCAGGTTAAGAAGCAGAACATTACTAGAACCCCAGAAGATACCCTCTTACTGTCAACACTCCCCCTTCCTAGGATGACTACTCTCTTGACCTTTTTTCCAATTTTACTAAGATACAATTGATACTAAGATATAATAAATAACATTATTTAAGTTTAAATTATAAATGTAATGATTTGATATATGCATATACTGTGAAATGATCACTATAATAAGTCCAGGTAACACCCATCACCTCATATAGTTAAAGTTTCTTTTCTTTATGATGAGAATTTTTAACATCCATTCTCAGCAAATCTCAAACAGGCCACACGGTGTTGTTAACCATAGTCCCCGTGCTGTACATTACATCCCAGGACTACCTTATCCTGTAAGTGGAGTTTGTAGGTTTTTTTTTTTTTTTCACTTGTGAGACCACGTTGTATTTGTCTTTTTCGGTTTGACTTATTTCAGTTAGCCTCATCCCCTCTAGGACTATCCATGTTGTCACAAATAAAAGACCTTCCTTCTTTAATGGCCGAATCCTGTGCCTGTGTATCTGTGTGTGTGTGTGTGTGTGTGTGTGTGTGTGTTACTCTTTCTTGATCCATTATACTCTCATGACTTTTAACAGTATCTATGTGATTCACCTGCTTTTGAAATTTATGTAAATAGAGGCATAGAGCATGTAGTCATTTGTGCCTGGCTTCTTTCACTCAATATTACGATAGTGAGATTCATCACATCCACACACTTGGTTTAGTTCATTCATTCTCATGGAGGTGCCGTTTTGCATTGAATGAATACGCCACTATTACTTTCCCATCCTTCTGTTAATGGTCATTTGGGTACTTTTAGGTGTTAGGCTTTCATGTACAGTGTTTCCCTGAATAATCTCGTACATGATTTTTGATAAATTTGTGAATGTGCTGGATAAAATTGCTACCTCATGAAGTAAGCGTGTCCAGCTTTATCTGACACAAGACACTTCTTCCCCAGAATAAAGTCACTATTGATGACTTGCGGGCTCCAGCTAGGCCTTCCTGGGAAAGCAGTAGGGTCTCTGGCTTTTGCAAGGGAGAAAGAGCTTCTTATAACAAAGTGTAATGAGCTCATGGCATCTTCTCACAATTTCCTCCTAAGATTCCATGTTGCTGACTTTCCTAGGTTTTATGGATGTTCTCATTTAGCCAGCTTCTTGACTGCTTACATTTGGGACAGTTGTCTGCCTATTATGTGTCAGGCACTACTAGATACTCAACCTATTCTACTCCATTCAACTTCCCAATAAGGCTTTGAGGAAGGATTGTTTCTTGTACAGTTGGAAAAACCCGCAATCAGGAAGGGGAGTAGTGGAGTCAACACGGAGACACAGGCCACTCTGCTTGTCTCTCTCTGTCATCCCCCACTGCTTCCCAGCTGACTCTGCTACCTGGCTTTCCCAAACTTGGAATTTACTGCAAATGGAAAGATGCATTTCAGAACTCTCCTCCCAACCTGCTGTTCTCTGTCACCAGAGACAGTGTGAGGTGACTGCTGGTAGAAAACTAAAGCTTCTAAATGATTTGGAAATCCACAAAGAGGCAGCAAGGGAAGGGAGCCAGGGATATGGGTCCAGCTGGACTGAGCATGGGACCCCTGTACTGGGTCCTGCCTCACAGCACTGTCCGGGGAACGCAGGGTAGGGGTTGCGCTGCCATGCACCCATTCGCTAAATAAGTGCTTTGAGTGATTATATGTGAAACCCTGAGCTGGGCCCTCAGATTAGAGAGATATATGACATCTTCCCTGGAGGCTCAGTGTCTTAGAGAAGGCAGACCCTTAAGTGAGTCATTGCCCAAAATGCTAAGGTGCCCTGAGAAAGAGTGGATAGCCTGAGGCACAGAAAAATAGCCACTTCTCCTGGGAAGAGGAGCTGAGGATGTTGTTAGGAGGGATGGGAAGGGGATGACCTGGAAAGATAAATGGTGGAGGGCATTGGAGACAAGTGGGAAGGGGAGAAGAAAGCTCAGGTATAGACAGGGAACAGGCAAGGAGGCAGGGGGAGCCAGTATGGGCTTTAGCAAGGAGGGGCAGTTCAGATATCTAGTTAACTCACGCCATGAAGGAGATGCCTCACTGAAGGTTCCTGGAGAGGCTTTTTCCTGTCAGCATTACTTTGAAAAGGTAATGGTAACACTTGCATGGGGCTGGGTTGGTGTGGGGACAGGTCCTGGTCTGTGGGGAGATGGGCATTTGGTCATGATGGGACAGAGCTGCTGGTCACACAGACAGATCTCTGGAAACACACAGGACTGGTGGCCATGAACCGTTGCCAGTACAGTCAGGCCGGGACATGGAGCCTTATGGATGTTTCTTCTCTAAAGTGTAGTGCTCCCTGAAGTCCAGTCCCCCGCGCGCTGTGTCTGAGGGGATACATATTGTCAGTGAAGTGAGCTTTCACACTTCCAGAGAGGAAATTTGATGCTGTCAGTGAACTCAAATGGGTTCAGTCCTCCCAAGAGAGGTGGTTGCTAGTTAAGCGTTGAGTTTTCTGAGTGAAATCCGCCCTTTTGCTAAGTGTGTTAAGGGGGTTCATTCACCTGTTAATTCCGCCCAGTGGAAGCAGAGAATGTTATTTTTCCTGACTGTGATGTCCTTCTAGGGCTGGAAATGAGAGAGTGCAGATCTCAGCCCAGCACCTAGGGGGAGAAGCCCCTCTGGTCTGTTATCCTTCTCTAGGCTCCTGCAATGCTTGGGAAACCTGTTCTGTAAGTGAAGGCAGAAGAATCTGGGGGCCTGTGGAGAGAGGCTCTGAGAAATTCCTTATGGGAAAGGCCAGAACGAGTGAGTGACGCAGGGGTCCCCTTGTCTAGGGTCTCACAGATGCAAACCTCTCCGCTAGACAAAGGGCCTGCTTACTGCCAGGCATCCTGGTCCCCCCATCCTCAGGTTCCTGGCTGGGTGGGAAGAAGAATGTTCAGGAGAGGGAGGCTATGCAGCCTATGGCCAGGTGAAGGGATTGAGGCTTTCCTACATGACCACCCATTTCTTCCCCTTCTACTTGCAACGGATCCTGACTCTTCCCAGGACCGGACATGTCCAAGCTGAACAAATCTCGTATTCCATGCTGCAAAGTATAACTGTAGGGCAAAGGGAGTAAATGGGTTGGTGAGAAGGCCTCCTGGTTTCTGCTGCTGTTGAGACGCATAGAACAGCCCTGTCCCTGAGACCCGAGGTCCACAGCCAGCTGTTTTATTGCTCAATTCTATGAGCTGTCTCAGGATCTTTCCAATTAATCACACACACACACACACACACACACACACACACACACGCTCCCCTCTTTCCTTATGGTTGTTTTTTTTTTTTTTACCCCTGTTTCAGTCAGTCAGAAGTGGTTTCTGTTGTTGCAGCAGAATCTTGGCTGACAGAGAAATTGGTTCCTGAAATTAGTTGTACGGCGCAGGCCCTCGGGGCGTGTGGAATAGTCCTAGGCCCTGCATAAGTATGCAGAGAGGGAGTAGCTCCTCGGTTACCTGTTGTGCTCACCTGAGATGACCACAAACCCAGTGACAGCACAGCCCTGGGGACCACAGCCCTGCCACAGAGCAAGGAAAGGAGCGAGACATGGGGACGATGGGTTGTCAGGAGAGCATCTGATAATGTAGGCAAGAGTCCTAACCTGAGCTCAAACATCAAAAATCTCTCCTTAAAGTAAATAACCTCTTGTTCCTTGTGGCTGTTGGGCTGATATTCTTTTAAAAATTTCAAGGACTGAGTCTTCTGGCTTCTGAATGACAATGCTAGTGAATTCACAACCTCACAAACCAGGGGTGCTGGTCAGTGGGACTCATGATCCTGGAATGGGGATATCTGTGAGCTGGAGGACTTGGGGACCTCTCTGTAGTATTCCTCCTGCACCTCTCGCCTAGAGAAGTGACTGACACTCTGCATCCACCTCATGATTGTTCTCTGAATAAGCAAGAGTTGGACTCAACATGGCCTGGAAAGGGAAAGGAATGAGCAGGTTACAAAAGAAAAAGTTGTCGGGAACCTGGGTGGCTCAGTTGGTTAAGCGACTGCCTTCGGCTCAGGTCATGATCCTGGAGACCCGGGATCGAGCCCCACATTGGGTTTCCTGCTTGGCGGGAAGCCTGCTTCTCCCTCTCTCACTCCCTCTGCTTGTATTCCCTCTCTCACTGTGTTTCTCTCTGTCAAATAAATAAAATCTTTAAAAAAAAAAAAGAAAAAGTTGTGTCTAGTAGTAATTACAGGTCCATCATCCGGGTGATAAGGGTAACACATTTTGAAACTGTGTAACCAGTGGGAGTTGAAACATCATTTTAAATGAGGCAGACTCTATTGTCATAGGTGAACCCATCAGACACCATATACAATACCTCTGATCCCCTGGGGGAGTCCTCTGTGGCCTTTTAAATAACAATGGGAAAACCTAGAGTTTGGCTTTCAGATAGTCCCAGCAGCATCTGTCAGTACCACCAACAAGCAAATGCTGGGGAGTTATACCTCTCCACTCAGAGGTGGCCTGAAACACCCCGGGCAGGGGAAATCCTCCTGGTCAGCCAATTCTGCCTGGAAAGAGAGAGAAGCTGAGGTGAGTATCCACACATTCCCAATCCTAGTGGATTGGATGTGTGGTTAAAATCTTGGAAGGAGCAGGACCAGAAGGTTGTGGACACAGGGAGGCATAAACTCTATGGATAGGTCCAGAGCCTGAAAATATCCAGGCCCTTAGTTTTACACACCAGAAGGCCCTGGAGTACGTCCTCCAGCCACATAAACCAGAAGCGGGAAAGAGAGCAGGAAGACTCCATTCCAGGACCAGCTGGGACATGACACCGTACAAGAAGTGGGCACTATCCTGCAATATGTGGTCCATATGCTTTTTCTCTTAGATTTCAGATACACAGTCCCAGGAAGCAAAAGGATGGCACTGCTTGCAATCCCCCCAGATTTACTACTCATCCTTATGATTCAAGACTGTCATATTTTTAATTTTTTTTTGCATACTATAAAATTCAACTCTTTGAGATTTAGTATTCTACAAGTTTTGACAAATGTATAGGGTCATTTACCCACTACCATGGTTATTGTACAGAATAGTCTCATCCCCTTCTCAGATTTCCTTCCTGCGCTCCCTTTGTTCCACTCAATGTTTTATTGTTCAAAGGAAGGGCACTTCCACTGGAACTGGGAGTTGGGTGTGGGACGGGAATTCTCCCACTGTCTCATCCATAGTTCTCCTCTCTTAGGGGCTGGTGTGAGGGGCCTTGACACTGGAAAGAGACATAGGAGTGGGCTCCATGTATCTAGGGTGGGAATGGAGGGAAGACAAAGGAGCTGGCCATGTGTCCAGAGATGGTCAAGGGCAAGACAGGCCTGGAACTCATAACTACACTTGATTTTCCTCCAAGAGGCCAGCAGAGCTTTGGGCCAGGATGCAAGTCTGCAGTCTGTTGAGCTAGGACTCCTTCGGCTCATACTTCGTCAGGACTGGGCTGTGGGGAAGAGCTTGGCTTCCTTTCCAGACTGCTGAGTGCTGGCCCACCCTGGCTGCCATATGGGATCTGTGACCACCAGGGTCTCGATGGTACTGCCTACCCTGAGCTATACACAGAGATAGAGCAGCCAGGGCCCACAGACCGTGCCCCCTCACTCTGCCCAAAGGAGACCCCATCACTTTAGCACCCCCACAGCGTGTTGTGTTATTGTGTGATCTGCAGGGTTGAGGAAATGGCAAAATGAATGGGTTTCAGTATGAACAATTAACCTTGTCTGCCAGCCATAAGCCGCCTCCAAGCCCAAAAGATAATGGTATCTAGTGGCATCTGAAGACACGGAAATGATAGAGGAGAGAAGAGGGAGGCCTAATGCTGGGGTAGGTGGAATTAAAGATGCTGCGAGTGGCCCTGTGTGTTTGTGTGTGTGTTTAGTGCATTGAAGTTGGACAGAAG
>PITA01012548.1:0-53969 GCA_004023965.1 Spilogale gracilis
TTCCTTTTTTTTTTAAGATTTTATTTATTTGACAGAGAGAAACACAGCCAGAGAGGGAACATGAGCAGGGGGAGTGAGAGAGGGAGAAGCAGGCCTCCCACCGAGCAGGGAGCCCAATGTGGGACTCGATCCCCGGTCTCCGGGACCATGACCTGAGCCGAAGGCAGTTGCTTAACCAACTGAGCCACCCCAGCGCCCCTAAAGTCAAATTCTTTGGTATGGGCCTCAGTACCATCAGGTCCTCACACTCCTTACTTTGCTTGCCCTTAGTATCTGCCGCTTTGTCATTCTTGAAAGGCCACACACTTCTCTACTCCATGTCTTTGTTCAGCTGTTTTCAAATGCCCCCTTCCCCACTCTCACCTGTGGATATTTTACTTAGTTTTCAAGGCTCAAGTAAATGCTACCTATCTCATGAAGCTATCCTTAATGCTTCCACCTCATAACCCCTGCCTCTCTCCCTTGGAATTAAATGCTTTGTTAGACCTGATAATACTTCCCTTCATACCTCATTTTTGCATTTAATAATCATGCTTGAAATGTCAGTTTTTGGGGTCCAAACTTATCTACACCCACTACAAATCCTTAAAGACAGAGAATAGGCCTCATTTACTTCTATAATTAATCTTAGCAGACCCCTGGTGCCAACATTTAGCAGAGTACTTTTCATATAACAAATGCTTGATAAATGTTTATTAAATCGATCTGGACGTTGAGGACTGTTAGACTTCTATCTACGGCTCAATACTTAAAAATTGTAACTTCTATTAAAATTCTAAACAAAAGTGAAGGAATTAATAGAAGTTTCTTATTTTATTAATCTAACATCTCTGAGCCAAAAACAATTATGATACTTACATTCACTAGGAGAGAGAAATCAGTGACCAACTGGCTAAGTTCAATTAAGTCCTTAAAAAGAGAGAGAAGAAAAGGAAGTTACTTACTTTGATGTCTCACGGCTACCAAAATGAAAATAATTTTAACGTACCGCTTCTAAGGTTTCCCATGATTCTGCAGCATTTTCATCTCGAGGAATTTCAGGCAACGCATATACCTGAGTCATATTCTGAGGATCAGCTTCAGCCTCAGCAGTGTGAAATGTTCCTGGATGAACACAGCCTCATGTTTAGGGTTTATGAGCTTTGTTAGAAAGCAGACAGCATAAATCAATTTTGTAAAACAATTCCCATGAAAAATGCTAACTAACTGAATTCAGGCTAAAAGTAAATTGATTATTCCATTAAAAAAAAATCTATGGGCAGACTGTTCCCAGGTTAACAAATATTTTTTTAATTCTATAAAGTCATCTCAAAAAAAATGGCTACAAATGCCGTCTACCCAATCTGAATGACTAGAGCTAAATGTGAAAAAGCACTGAAGGAAAACTATTCTATTTGGCCAACATTCCATATAGAGATACCCACTAGAAATAGGTTTCACACTTTCAAGTAAATCATTAACCTTTCCTTTGGGGATTTTAGTAATAAGTATCAGATTCATAAGGTGTTAAAAGTAGGAAACTGATGTGCTTTTTGCAATGAAAATCGGTCATTTGGGGCAACAAATCTGTCATCAAATGAACACCTCTTACTGCGTGGATCTTTTTGTACATATTGTCATCCTTCTTCTAAGAGTCATTTTTCTAGCCATGTCTCCATTGCTTCTATTTCTTTTCCGAGTTTTAAAAAAGTCATCAACCCACTAAAGTCTTCCTCAGTAAAACTGCTATGATGATGAATTAATTTACACCCTAAACCCCACCTTTAAAACTCTGATTTCCTTGTATTGGTTTTACCAACCATTCATTCATTAAACTAACATGGACTGAATGCCTACTAAATGCAAATCAGTGTACTCAGGTGCTAGAGACACAATGGCAAACCACAAAAATAGCTCCAGGGAGTCAACATAGTACAGTGGTTAAGAGCATGGGCCTAGTCAGAAAGCCCTGGGTTAGAATCCTGACTTGGATAATGACTAGCTCATTTTCCTCATTTTAAAAATAAGGTGAAAGGGGCACCTGGCCTGGTTCAGTTGGAAGAGCATGTGATTCTTGATTTTGGGGTCATGAGTTCGAGTTCCATACTGGGTGTAGAGATTACTTAAATGAACAAATGAAAACTTAAAAACAGTAAGATAAAATATGTGATATTTGGGGCACCTGGGTGGCTCAGTTGGTTAAGCAACTGCCTTTGGCTCAGGTCATGATCCCGGAGACCAGGGATCGAGTCCCACATCGGGCTCCCTGCTCGGCAGGAAGCCTGCTCTTTCACTCCCCCTGCTAGCATTCCCCCTCTGGCTGTGTTTCTCTCTGTCAAATAAATAAAATCCTAAAAAAATAAATGTTATATTTATTTTGCACTGTGCCTGGCTTAAATATTGAGTATTAGTGGCTTAATACTTACTACTACAATAAATATCCATTGCTACTGTGGCTATTATTAATGGAACTTACCAAATTATGTACAATATACTATATTAACAGACAAGTTCAGTATAGCCTGATGACAACTACGATGTGAGTAAATATGGAACCCTGTTGTGAGTGCAGAAGAGATGTATTAACCTAGACTTGGGGAGGGGAGAGTAATTGGAGGTTTTGAAGCAGAAGCCTGAGGATGAACAGAACTTACACAGGTGAACTGGGGCAAAGATGGAGGGAAAAGCAGAGACTATTCAGGTCAGGGAGAATAATATGTGCATAGGCTTGGGAAATGAAAAGAGTTCATCTGAAATACAGACTATGAAAGAGAAAAGCAAAGAATGGCTTTTCCACAAATCAAAGGTGACATTATTCATGGTATTATAAACTATGCTAAAGAATTCTGTTTTTCTCTAAGATCAATATGGAACTATTAAAAGGAGCTGGGAGACTACTGGGAAGCTGGAGGGTGCTATAATCAGAATTCAGGTTTAGAAAGCGAACCATAGCTGTAGTGTGAACAGATTAAGGATGAAGTTGAAAGGTTAAAAAAAAATTTTTTTTTTAAGTTGGAGAGTTAAAAACCAGTCGGGAGGCTTTGCAGTACGTCCAGTGCAAAATGATGATGGTCTGCTCTAGGACAGTGGCAGTAGAAATGAAGATATCTGAAGATATTTTGTTGCCCTTACTTCAAGCTCAAAATACCTACCACTTTAATATTATCTGGTACCTGTTATGTATTGTGTTCTCATCAGAGATGAGAAAATGAGTAATACAAGGGAGAAGTTCCCAAGGACTTATATTCTAGAAGAATCAGACATATACAGAGACAATCCTAAAACAGTAAGAGAGTATAATGTATTTAGATAAATAGATACAAACAATATTTTGTGGGTGTTCCAAGCTTGGGAAGGCATCTGACCCAGCTTGGTGTAGTATGCAGTTTATAAGACAGCTTCCTATAAAAGGTGATTTTTAAAAAAGATTTTATTCATTTATTTGACAGAGAGAGACAGAGCAAGATAGTGAACACAAGCAGGAGGAGGGGGAGAGGGAGAAGTAGGCTTCCTGCCGAGCAAAGAGCCTAATGCAGGGCTCAATCCCAGGACCTTGGGATCATGACCTGAGCTGAAGGCAGACACCTAATGACTGAGCCACCCAGATTCCCCAGAAAAGGTGTTCTTATGAGACAAAGAAACAGGAATATAAATTTTACATAGAGAGACCAACATAAAAAAGGCCCTCAAAGAAGAAAAGATAAAGTTTAATATAAAATCAGCAAATTGGTCTTGTCAAAGGATAAAGTAAAAGACACAGAGTTTCAAACACAGAACATTACATAGATGGTTACAAGGGGTGTTATGGTAGACCAGTTAAAGACTCTGGACTTTATCTGGCAGACAGTGGAGAGCTACTGAAGTGTTATATGCACGGACATGACATAATGATGTGTGACACCTAATATACTAAGAGTCCTAACTCTAAGTTCATCTTCTCAATTTTTTTTATCCTAGCCTATTTTATAAAACTGCATTGCTATTTTACTTTTGAAAATTATGAGTGTTTTTACTTCTCAAGAAGAAGAAGAATCTCTCTGAATTGTTTAGGAAGGGTATAGTCAGTTAACTAAAAATATTTTGTAGGCTTATCAGAATTGATAGTGTTCTTTCAATTTTGAAATTTAACTTATCTAAATACATTTCCTTATCTTAAAGGAAGAGCAAAAACACCAGATAAAGTTTTACACTACAACACAATGGCAAGTATCCAATATTTTAAAAGCTCTCTGATTTTTAAAAAATGTTTAAAGAGTTATTTACCCTATGTCCTAACTTATCACATGAAGACACTTTCATTTTCACATCAATCAAGATAAATGAATCATTCTAAGACCACTCTTCCACTTAATATTTCTATTAGTAGTAAGAATCCCAACTTCTTTAATAGGATGATGAATAATAATAACTTTATCATTAACAGAACAAATGTAAAGCAGAACTTTATAAGTACAACATCCACTCGAAGGATTTTTATAAGCCATACTCTTTTTACTATTATAAAGAATTTAAATGAAGTATGCCAGGATATATAACAAAATGAGGGAGACTGTCATACATAAATTCTTTATCTGAAAAATGAAGAAGGGGTGGGAAATGTTTGGCATTTTAAGCAAACATTAAAGATTTCCCCTGGTAAAAAATAAGAAGTATTAAAGTCGTTTACGTCTCACTTGAAACCAAACTGCGTATGTATCTTAGTTCAAATAGAGTCTTAGAACAAAGAAATCTGTTCTATTCCATAGAAAATTCTGCTGTAAACTTACAACTCTGAATATCACTAATCAATTTGAGGCATAACTAACAATTAAGAAAGAAACCCTTTAATTTCTACAACTTTCATAATTTATTTATTCCAGCTTATATTAGAAATCACTACCTCAGTGAACATTCATTGACTTTAAACTTTTATGTACTGCTGAAGACATGATGAGGGAAAACATTGAGACAGATTATAGCTGCAGGAAAGAAGGATGAAGAACTCACCCTGTGCACAGAAGTCAAATTGCTATTGTTTTATATGATGAAATCATCTAAGATAGTTCCATCCACAAGCAAACAACTATAAATGTAAAGGGCATGAAGAATACATATATCACTTCCCACTATTTTCAAACTCTAGTTTTAAAAACATATTATTGACTAACAAGCTCAAATAAACATGAAGATATTTTTAGTTGAAGCTAATAACACAGACCTAAGACTTTTCCCTTCTCTCCATACATTCGAATGTTTTTTCTTTGTCTTTCTCTCCATATTTCATGAAAGGCAATGCTTCCAACTAATAATTATAACACAACATATTGGAAATTTCCACTAAACTTCAATATGTTAGGAAAAGTTTCATTATAAGTCTAAATTAATTCAAAGGTATTTCCTGAATCTTTCATATTCTGACGACTTAAAAATAGTGAAATTAATCTCTTGATCATGTATACCCACCTATCTATCAAAATAAAATGACTTCTAAATCATGGTTTGACTTAGCTGCAAAAGAGGATTTTTAAGAAAATTAAAACCAACAGAAAACATATCTTCTGAATAATATACAAAACTATCCACATGCTTCAAAAAAACTGTTCATTACATGTATATATACCTGTGATAAGATCTGGTATTTCATCAAATTCAATACACAGTCTGAAGTTCCCAGTGGTTTTAAGATTGGATTCTTTTCTTTTGTGAATATTTGTTTAAAATGTAATAAGATTCTGTTCTTAGTGCACTGGTGAACTGTATGTGCTAGATGGGAGTAAGAAAGACAAAGATGGAGAGAAGCACTGATGCACTCTATATGACTCGATACACCTTTCTAAATACAAATCAAATTTGTAGGTTCATCACTTCTCGTGGTGGGAAGCAATATGCTAAAAATGAAACTAGCACACAAGTGAGACAGAAGGGAGTTTCTCAGATCATGCAAGATTGGCAGAGAAGATTTGCTTTAGGAACTCTCAGAGTCTGGACAAAAGCAACAGCAAAATCATCACAGCTTCCCCTGAAACTTAATAAGCTTCCTTTACTCTCCAGAGAACATAAAACGTCCTATTCCACTTGTTATTTCTATCTGTAAATGAAAAACTATTTTTGTATTTTGATCTCACTCATGGAAATGTGGCAACATTGCTCCTGAATCTCTGCTGATATTTCCAACCAATTTATTTAGAATCAGATTGAATTTTTAAAGGAAGAAGTATTTTAAGGCACTTAACTTCTATGCAAATCAAACACATTTTTTTCTGTATAGGCTGTCACTACCATAATGAGTATCTAAAGCAAAACCAAAGAAAAACCAAAAAGTACAGGATAAAAACACAGAATGACAGAAAAGAGTCCATAACTAGAAGACCACACATGAAGCGAACTAATTCCTATCCCACTACTAAGGTCTTATGTAAATTAGTTGCTTTATTTTCTTCTTTCCCAGCCTCTCAATTATTCGTTAACAACATTTCTGGACTTAAGGCAACCTAGTAGAAACTCTCACATTTGGTGAAACACTCAGGCACTTGGTGAGATAGTTCATTTTAGCTGCTTAATGTTTGCAATGGATTCAAAATCAAAGCACAACTTCATCAGTACACCATTTGGAATTTGAAATTCTATACATGGTTTTAGGTGTAACTTAGGTATTTTATAAATAGAATTACTGTCTCAATCAAATCAGCACTATTAATCTTGTAGCTTCTCCCAGGGGCAAGTGATTAGGTCTCTAGCTAATTTGATGTTCCATGAATTGAAAAATTTGAGAATCAAGAGTTGGAAAATGACTTCTTCATTTCTTCTCCCTCATCCTCTGGCTCTGCCTCAATCTTTTTCATGTTCTCTCTACATGTGCTTGCTCAAATATTGATTTCATATATATTATATATATTAGACATATGTATAAAATAAATACATAACACCATATATTTTAATACCAGTCAGCTTCCCACAGAGAAATTGAATTGCCAGCAAACTGTTCGACTGCCTTCTTCTAATCACCCAGTTCCTCTGATGATATGTAAACCCAAATTTGTTGAGCCCAAACCGTCCTACTGGCAGAAACTCAATAACATAATAATGAAATGCAAATTAAAGCAAGTATTAGAATAGTATCATATTGTGAGAAACTTAGAACTCAAAATTTTTGTTTGCTAGGGAACTGCTGGTGATGGGCAATTCAAAACTCAACAGCAAGAGAGACTGATGTCAGCGACTCCAGAAATTTCAGTTAATCTTCACTGCTGTTACCACCATCACAACTGTCACAATGTCTAGGTAAATAAGGTGTCTAGGTGATTAGAAACCATCACAACGTCCAGGTGATTAAGCAGGACAGCTGCTTCTCTATATATGCATATATCAATTCACACTAAATGATATGAGCAGCATTTATCCTAATATGGTGGTGATAAATGTACATGGACAGAATAATGTAAACAGTAGCTACAAACTATCAAAAAGCATTCTTCCCTAGTACTCTTCAACCAAAGGGCTAAGTGCTAACATCTCCTTCTCTATAAAACAACACTTTAGGTTATGTGCTAGATACTAAGGATACAAGAAAAGCAAGATTACCAAGAAACTGTGGATGATGGCTTAAATGTTTCCTCTAATTTTTTAATTTCAACTTCCCTATAAATTACTGGATCATTAGCGCTGAAAATTTAGTGTTAAAAATAATCTTGTTTTAGAAACAGGGAATGGTACAGAAGCTTTCTACATAAATAAAATGATGAAAACTGGGCAGGTATAACATCTCTCAGATTCTATTCTAATTTATATTTATACCTCACCTGTACCATTAAGATTTAAAGCATCTTAGAACATACGAAAAATATAATAAGATCACATAAATCAAGAGAGAAACAAAAAAGGAAATAGGAGGGGAGCAATTATGAAATGAAGCTAGGACACTTAAAAACTTTGGCTTTTGGTAGTTAAAAATATTCAGGTGTCAGCATTCCAGTAAATAACTCAAGTAGAGAAACTTTATCAATTATGCCATCCAATACCCACAAGATTAAAAAAAGACAATTGCTTTCAAGTACTACTATATATTAAACCAATAATTTTTTTCAGGGTTCCTTATAAAAGCATTACTATAATGCAATTAACAAGTATCAATTACATCCTTAAAAAATATAATGACAAGTTTTGCTGGACTGTTCTTAAGAGTATCACTTCATAAAAGCTGACAGCATGACCCCCCACTGCAGATATATATTTTTTAATGCTGTCAGTTAAATTCAGAAAACTGAGCTTGTGGATCTAACATCCCCTATGAAAGAAAATCAGAATGCCAAAGAAAGAGGCATGCTTGATTAGGCTAATCTTGAACCTGGACATAAAGGGGGCATCGTCTGCAATCAAGGATGACATTATCCTTAGAGAATATTATAACCTTTATTTTCAATACATAGACAAATAGGTACTTAAGCCTGATAGTTCCACTCTATATGGCATAACTTCAAAATTTTTATCCTACGAAACTTCTAGGGTATGCATACCTAGGCACACTCAGGGTCCAAGAATTCAACATACTGAAACAGAAGGTGATCCCTGGAAACTTATGTATCTGCAATAGCTACACAAGATGGTAAAACTTCAATGAATTACATTACTATGATCAAGAATAAGACTTAGTACATTACCACCAACAGTCATGGATCTGGTCAAAGAAGGCTGTGATAAAGTTTCTTCATCATTAAACTGTTTCTTAAGTTCTTCTACAGATTCCAGATGGAGTTGAAGAAATTCTGCTATTGCTGCTGATGCTTCTTCTTTAACAGGATCTATCATTCTCTTCAAAAGTACTAGGTCATCTTTTCGGACTTTCAAACAAAGTTTCTCCATTTCTCGAATATTGGAACGGAGTTGCTATAAAAGAAAAAAATCATGAAGGCCACAATCTGTTAATCTAAAATACCTTCATTTTCAGAGGTCACCTGTATAACGGTCATGAACAGAAATGATTTCAAGTATTCCCTCCAACAGAAGGTGTATATAACATTTTTCTGCCTTTCATGTCTCTAGCCAAATTGAGTTTCTTGAGAACTCATATCCTCATACTTTGAACTTATTTAGCATTTTTTTCCTTCATTAAATGTAATTATTACAAAGGTGACAAATGGTCCTCATAATAAATCAAATACTGTAGAACATATTAAGAAAAACTTAATGATTTCCCCCTTCACCAATACAACTACCTCTCTTAAGCCAGTCCCTTCCACACATCTCCCACTGCTCATGCAAACATTAACATATATATACTTTCCTTTTTACAAAAAATGGACTACATTGTGCATAATAACCTATGATTTGATATTCCTCACCTCAATAATATAACAATACCATCATGGATATCCTTCTTGATTAATGAGTGTACCATATTCGATGGTACAGATGTCAAATAACCTATTCAATGATCCCTGCAAGTGATCAAGAGTCACGCATGTTGTTTCCAAAACAGAAGTCCTTGAATATATCCTAATATACCACAATAGAATATTTATTAGTATTACATTATATACTATTTATATACAGTATACACTACACTTTGTAGAAATGATTTCCAAAAGTGAGAGTACTCAAAGCATCGTGTGCATTCTTATTTCAACAGCTATGGTCAGTTTTTTTTTTTAAAATAACAACTCATATTACCACCGAAGTCTGAGTGCCCATTTCCCTACATATTGTCAGTACATGTTATCTCACTATTGCTTCAATTTTTTGCATTTCTGAGTGTAGTTGTCAGACTTATATCAAATGATTTCCCCATTTTTAGAATCATCTACTGACATAATCTTCAATTTTCCTCTAGTATGCTGATATTATGAGTTATGGGCAGGTTTAATAATATAGAGCCATCTTTACATTCCTGAGATAAACTCTTCCTGGTCATATATATAATTTTTTGGACTCAATCAGCTAATAATTTATTTGGTGTTTCAAGACACATCTGTCTATTTGTTTGTGTGCCTGTGTGCGCATACATGAATGGTGGGTGTGTCTGTATTAGCTTTACTAGATTTAAACTCTTTTATTTATTTGTTTGTTTGTTTATTTATTTATTTGACAGAGAGAAACACAGTGAGAGAGGGAACACAAGCAGGGGGAGTGAGAGAGAGAAGCAGGCTTCCTGCTGAGCAGGGAGCCCGATGTGGGGCTCGATCCCGGGTCTCCAGGATCATGACCTGAGCCGAAGGCAGTCGCCCAACCAACTGAGCCACATAGGCGCCCCAGATTTAAACTCTCTTTAACAAGTTTAAGGTTGTGCTAGCTTCCCAGAATGAACTGGGGAGCTTTCCATCTTTTCTAATGTTCTGTACTTTGAAAAACATAAACAAGTGTTCTTTGACAATGAAATAGAACTAACTTGCAAGAATAATCTGAGTACAACACTTATGAAAAATTATGACCTCTATAATAGTTATCATATAATTTAGAATATATTCTGGGTGCCTGGGTAGCTCAGTCAGTTAAGTGTCTGCCTTTGGCTCAGGTCACGATCCCAGGGTCCTTGGATCGAGTCCCACATGGGGCTCCCCTTTCAGCAAGGAATCTGCTTCTCCTTCTCCTTCTGCCCCTCCCCCAGCTTGTACCCTCTTTCTCTCAGCTACTCTGTCTCTCAAATAAGTAAAATCTTAAAAAAATAAATATATCTTAATATTCTCAAATAATATTTTAAATTCCTCTCCTCTATTGCACTTTCACAGGGACTAATGCACATTCTGTATAACAGGACAGAATGTATTAATTTCTTTTATTTCTCAAGTACCTATTCTAGATGAGGTGTTACATCTTTTTTATTTTATTGTAATGTAATTTATTTTATTGTATTTATTTTATTGTAATGTAATTATTACATGCCACATTATTACATTGTGGAAAAATCAGAACAAAGAAAATTTGTTAAGGATTTACTTAATTTTATCTAGCAGCAAAGCTCAGTTAAAACCCAGGTATTTTTTTGTTAAGTTTTAATTTTAATTCCAGGAGTTAACGTACAGTATTATATTAGTTTCAGGCACACAATACAGGGATTCAACAATTCCATACAACACCCAGCTCCTCACAACAAGTGCACTCCTTAATCCCCATCACCAGTTTCACCCATTCTCCAACCTCCCTCCCCTCTGGTAACTATCAGTTTGCTCTCTAGAGTTAATAGTCTGTTTCTTGGTTTATCTTTTTTCCTTTGCTCATTTGTTTTGTTTCTTAAATTCCACATATGAGTGAGATCATATGGTATTTATATTTCTCTGACTTATTTCACTTAGCATTGTACTTTCTAGCTCCATCCACGTTGCTGCAAATGGACTGATTTCATTTTTTTAATGTTTGACTAATATTCCTGTGTGTGTGTGTGTGTGTGTGTGTGTGTGTGTGTGTGAGAGAGAGAGAGAGAGAGAGAGAGAGAGAGAGATGATTTTTTTTAAAAGATTTTATTCATTTCACAGAGAGAAACACAGCCAGAGAGGGAACACAAGAACACAAGCAGGGGGAGTGTGAGAGGGAGAGGCAGGTTTCCCGCTGAGCAGGGAGCCCGATGTGGGACTCAATCCCAGGTCTCCGGGATCATGACCTGAGCCGAAGGTAGTCACTTAACCAACTGAGCCACCCAGGCGCCCCGAGAGAGATCTTCTTTATCCATTCATCTATCCGTGGGCACCTGGCCTGCTTCCATAATTTGGCTATTGCAAATAATACTGCCATAAACTCAGGGGTGCACGTACCTCTCTGAATTAGAGCTTTTGTATTTGGGGGGTAAATAACCAGTAATACAATTGCTAGATTGTAGGGTAGTTCTATTTCAACTTTCTGAGGAATCTCCTTACTGTTTTCCACAGTGGCTGCATCAATTTGCCTTCCTACAAACAGTGTATGAGAATTCCTTTTTCTCCAAAAACTCACCAACTCACTTATTTCTTGTGTTTTGATTTTAGCCATTCTGACAAGTGTTGAGATGATATCTCATTGTAGGTTTGATTTGCATTTCCCTGATGATGAGTGATATTAAGTATCTTTTCATGTGTCTGTTGGCCATCTGGATGTCTTCTTTGAAGAAATGTCTGTTCATGTCTTCTGTCCATTTTTCATTGGATTACTTGTTTCATTGGATTAATTGTTCAGTTGTATCAGTTCTTTGTATTTTGGATACTAACACTTTATTGGCTATGTCATTGGCAAATATCTTCATTGCATTCAGTAGACTGCCTTTTAGTTTTGTTGACACTTCCTTCACTGTGCAGAAGGTTTTTATTTTGATGTAGTCCCAACATTTTATATTTTTTATTTCTCTTGCCTCAGGAGACCTATCTAGAAAACTGTTGCTATGATCAATGTCGGAAAAATTACTGCCTGTGCTGCTCTCTTCTAGGATTTTTATGAAAACCCAGGTATTCTTAAAAGTCCAGCAATCTTCCCATTAAACCATACCATAAATAATCTATCTATCTTTCTATCCATGGTTCCTTAATATAATCAAAGGACCCATCTTATTTTAGTAAAATTAAAAACAATTCTAGAAAGAATAGTTTAGCTACAACCTAATGTATCTTGTAAGATGTACAGGGTGAATAAAAAAGTTGTGCTTTTATCCTGCCATGACTCTATACTTCCTTTAACCATCTGTCACTCTTATGTAAACTAAAAAGATCGAACGATAACTGTACTACAAACTAAAAATATGTGATATGCAAGCATTAATATGGAAAAATCATAGAACATATAGGTCTAAGTTATCATCTAGTCCAACCTTATGATATTACAAGACAGAAACTGGACTCCAGATGAACACAGTGGTAGAATTAAGTCTAGTGTCCAGTTTTCAAGTGTTAGAACAGTATTTCTAACACACCACCAACTGTTGGTGGTACAATTCCTTTCTGAACTACAGTTGTAAAGCTTCATTACATAGTTGTCACACAGTCCACAGAAATATTTTAGAATATCTTGGAAAAGCATTCAAGTTTCTGCAACTAATGAGCATTTACTATGACATACCTTCCTGTTTTATAGAATTTGTATGTATATTCGTGTCCCCAGTCAAATTATGGTATCCAGAATTCTATTACTAAGGGTGGAGAGGAAAATATTAAGAGAAATAAAGAAAATACCCTCTGAACTATAAAATCTTATACTATAGTAATGAAAACAAATAATGGCTAAATTTTTATTAAAACCTTATTAAACTTTATTAAAACTAATTTTTTATTAAAATCATTGTACTACATATTTACTTTGCCTTGCTTTACCTTCACAACTTACCTTTAAAATATTACTATTATTCTCATTTTACAGAAGAGAAAATTAAAGCAAGACTTTTTTTTTTATTTAAAGCCCACGATTACACTTCTTTTTTTTTTTTTTTTTAAAGATTTTTAAAATTTATTTGACAGAGAGAAACACAGCCAGAGAGGGAACACAAGTAGGGGGAGTGAGAGAAGGAGAATCAGGCTTCCGGCCGAGCAGGGAAACCGATGTGGGACTTGATCCTAGGTCTCCAGGATCATGACCTGAGCTGAAGGCAGTTATTTAACCAACTGAGCCACTCAGGCGCCCCACGATTACACTTCTAGTAAAAAGTATGACAGGAATTAAATTCAGGCTACAGAGCATATGTTCTCAACAATTTTTCTACATAGCTATACAACCCAACAGAAATATAACGCAAACCACAAGTGCAAGGCATAGATAGATAGTTTTAAATTTTCTAATAGTCACATTGAAAAATAAAAAGAAACAGGTAAAGTTAATTTTAAGTTAATTTTATTCAACACAATACATCCAAAATATTATCATTTAAACATGTAACCCATAAAAAATTATGAAATACTGTACATTCACAGTACATCTCAATTCAAACTAGCCACATTTTTTTTCAAGTGGGGCTTAAACTCATGACTCTGCGATCAAGAGTCAGACATTTAATTGACTAAGCCACTCAGGCACCCACAAACTAGCCACATTTTAAGTGCTCACCAATTACATGTGGCTAGGAGCTACCATATTGGACAGCACAGCTATGGAATCTCTCCAAAATAAAATAAAAGGAACATATGTGAAAAATATAAAGTAGGTATTTCTGTCTCAGGGTGTAGCAAGGCAGTTAATTCAAACTAACCCTCCCACTAGTGAGTAATTAAAAAGCTGACAATAAAACAAATCATAATGAGAGAAACAAAATTCAAAGGCATCAAAAAGCAAACAAGATAGTAAGAAATTTGTAAGCCAACAATTAGACAAAGGTCAAAATCCAGACCGGTGCCTGAACTCAAGGCCACACTTGCTTGGAGGTATTTGCTAACCAGAGTGTTTGACAGCCTCATAAATTTCTGGGTAGACTACTCAATGCTGGGTCCTGCTAAATATAACCTCTATGGTGCTTTGAGCTGGGATCTGAAAGAGCTGTACCGCCAAGAGCCCAGGTAATCCTGAAATAAATCAGCTCTCACATGAATTACAGTTGGCTTCTAGTCTTTTGAGTAGTGCATAAAAACTTTAATACCTGAACCTGTATAAAGATAATTGTGGAAAATTAGTAGCCCAGAGGCTTAGAGGGAGTAAATGAAATCCTCTCTAGAGGAAGATAACATTATCCCTATCCTCAAATAATTTCTATAAGTAAGCTTTCAAATATAATGCCCTTGATTATCTTTGGTAGATAATCAAGCACCGGAGAGCATACACAAGATGAAGAACAGTGGAAACAACACACAACAGAAATGGGACTTTTGATATGCATAATAGCAAATGCAGCCTAAAAAACTATGGCTATTTTAGCCAAAGATATAAAAACCAAGCTTGGAAATTCAGCAAACACTGGAAACTATAAAAAGCAAAATACAGGTTTTTAAAAGGAATGAATAATCTATCATTTAAAGATAGAGTATACAGGGGCACCTTGGCGGCTCAGTCAGTTAAGCATCTGATCTTGGTTTCAGCTCAGGTCATGATCTCATGGGTTGATTGAGCCCCGTGCTAGGCTCCATGCTCGGTGGGGAATCTGCTTGAACATTCTCTCCCTCTGTCCCACCCCCTACTCATAGTCCTTCTCTTTCCAAATACATAAATTAAAAAAAAATAAAAATAAAGTATACAAAAGAAAAAATTTAATGAGAGTTTAGCTGCAGGGCACCTGTGTTGCTCAATCAGTTAAGCGTCTGCCTTTAGCTGAGGTCATGATCCCAGGGCTCTGGGATCAACGCCATGTTAGGTTCTCTGCTCAGTGGGGAGCCTGCTTCTCCCTCTCCTTGCCACTCCCCCTCCCCCTGCTATGCACGAGCATTTGTGCACACGAGTGCATGCACACACACACACACTCTCTCTCTCTGTCAGATAAATATTTAGCTGCATATTAGACCAATTCAAGACTTAGTAAACTGAAAACTAGATATGAAGAAACTATGTAAAAAAGAAAGTTAAAAAATACAGAAGAGAGGTAAAAGACACAGGGTACAATTAGAAAAGAATACAATATACATATATTTAGAATTCTACAAGAAAAGGATACAAAATAAATTTGAATAGATAATGACTGAGGAAAGACTCTTCAATCCACAGATTCAAGAAGGCTGGCAAATCCCAAGAAGAGTAAATAAAAAGAAAAACATATAGTCAAAAGGGGAGAAAAGAAAAGAGAGAAAGAAAGACCTCTCAAAAGGAGCTGAAAAAGGAGCTAGAAGTAATGCAATCTATTGCAAAAAGGCCTAACCACCTCACAGGCACCTCTGCCAATGTTGTACACACTGCAGTTACCCTTCAAACACACACAAGTGTGTTTACTCTGTGGTACGTAAGATCTGGTTCCTTCATCCAACATGCCTAGTCTAACTTTTTCTCTCCAATCAATCACACTCTGTGATCCAATATATAAATCCAACACTACGTGTATTATTTATAACTGTTCTAAAGGATCTTATTTGTGTACTATATGTATAAGAATAGCATGCACTGCCATATAACATAAAAGGAAAAATCCATATATAAACAGTGCAACCAACTATTCAAAGGTCATACCAACAAAAAACATCAATAAACTCTGAATAATGACATGACAAAAAAAAAAAGCAGGGCCACACGCAGAAGACCTGAAAAGGAAACAGTAAGGCTATAATATGACTTCTCAAAGCAACAATAAAGGCCAGAAGAAAACAGAATGATACATTCAAAGTATGGAAAGATTGTTGTCACCCTAAATTTTAATACCCAGCAAAAATATCTTTTGGTAGGTAAAATGAAGATAAACAAAACCTGAGGGAATGTCTCCAGCAAATACACAGTAAATATGAAAATGTCCTTCAGAAAGAATAATTAATCCCAGATATAAAGTTAGAGATGCAGAAGGAAATGAAGAATATTTTTAAAAAAATAATTTAAAAAATAGTGAAAGTATGGATAACTCTATATGACCAGTAACTACACTAAAACAGTAATAGTAATAGATTTTAAATATATGTGTAAGATTAAAATATATAAAAACAGTATTAAAATTGGCATTTACTTTGTGGGACACATACAGAACTAAAAGATTCCAAGGTACCTGTATAATCTATATTGTTTATGGATATATGCTATAATTTCTAAGAGTAATTCCAAGATGGAGAACAGTAGGATCAATTTAAAAAAAATACAAGAAAGTGAAAGTGGATATGAAAAAGAATAAAGGATACGTGGAAGAAGTAGAAAGCATGTAAGACAATGTAATATCTAAACCTAAATACATCAACAATCACAGTAAACATAAGTGGAATAAATATTCCAGTTGAAAGATAAACATTTTCAGACTGGAAAAAATATGAAACTCAAGAAATAAATCTAAAACATAAAGATAGTTCAAAGTAAAAGGATAAAATAATAAACCATGTACACTGACCCTTGGACAACATGAGTTTGAATCTATAGATTCAGTGGAGTAGAATAAATGTGAAAAAGGCTCTCTGTTTTGGTGGAACTTGCCAAGCTGATTCTAAAACATATATAGAACTGCACAGATAGGGCTGATACTAGCTTTGAAGAAGATTAATAAAACTTCCTGTATTAGATAACAACTGATTATAAAGCCACAGTAATTAAGACAGTTTGGTATGAGTGCAAGAACAGGCAAATACACCAATGAGACAGCCAAGAAACAACCCAAAATTATATGCACTGAATTTACAACAAAGGTGGCAATGCAGGGAAGCATGATCTTTCCATAACAGAATGCGAGATCATGTGGGTATCCACACGGGGGAAAAAAAATAAAACTGGACACACCACTTCACACCATACATAATAATTAACCAGATGGATTACAGACCTAAATGTGAAAGGAAAAACAACACAATACCTTTATGACATCAGGGTACGAAATGCCTCTTAAATGTGGCACAAAAAGCACCAAGAAAAAACTGATAATCTTGACTATATTAAATTAAATGAACTTCTAAGGCATCTAGGTGGCTCAGTTGTTAAGTGTTTGCCTTTGGCTCAGGTCATAATCCCAGTGTCCTGGCATTGAGCCCCACATCGGGTTCCCTGCTGAGTGGAAAGCTTGCTTCTCCCTCTCCCACTTCCCCTGCTTGTTTTCCCTCTCTTGTAGTGTCTCTCTTGGTCAAATACATAAAATCCTTAGAAAAATATTAAGTGAACTTCTAATCAAAGGATACAATAAAGACAGTGAAAAGATTAACCACTGAGTGAAAGAAGATAATTGCAACACATACACTGATAAAGGGGTCACAGACAGAATAAAGAACTCTTATAGACAAGAAAAAGACAAAAACCTGTAGAAATGAAGGCAAGAAGGTTCCCCATCAGCAGGGAGTCCGCTTCTCTTTCTCTCCCCACCCCTCCTCTCTGCTCCTCCTCCTGCTTGTGCGTGATCTCTCTCAAATAAATACATAAATCTTTAAAAAAAAAAAAACTCAAAGAGTTACTCAATCTCACTATTAGTCTGGTAAATGTAAATTAAACCATAGTTAGCTATCCTCCGGAACACCTAAAATTAAAGTTTGACTTAACTAAATAAACTGCAGATATGGAGACCACAGGAACTCACATTCACTGCTGGAAAGAGTGTAAAATGATGACAACTATTTCGGAAAATCGTTTGTCGTTATACTGTGGTTGAAAATAAGGATGCCTAATGAACCAGCAATTCCTGTCCTAGGGATACATTTAACAGAAATGTATGCACATGTATACCAATAAAAATATATAAGAATGTTAATATCATCTGTAATAGAAATTGAAAACAAAACAAAAAAGCCCTAAAAACTACCCAAATGACCATCAATATGTCATAGTAAATATTTACCATACACTATGGTAAACTCATACAATGGACTATATACGGTAATGAAAATGAGTGAATACTGCTATAAGCAAGAATACAGATAAATCTCAAGCCAGACACAAAGGACATATTGTTTATTTCAATTTACATAATGTTCAAAAATGGACTAAATTAATCTATAGTTTAATGACACATTTTGGTGGTAAAACTATACAGAAATACTAAGAAGGAATTACCATACATATCAATATATAGTAATTATTTTTGTGGGGAGAAAGGTGGTTGTTATAGGAAACAGGTAATAAAGGGTTTCTAGGATGCTGGCAATTTTCTGTTTCTTGATTTGAGTAGTAGTTACATGAGTGTTCCCAGTAAAATAATTTTAGTGTGTATTTATGCTGCATACATTTATAGCACATATGTTATATTTCACAGTAAAAAGTGTTAATAACATTTTTAGAAAAGAATATTATATTAACCTCGATGGTCAATTAAGCTAAGGATAGAAACAAGTGTGAAAACATTGGGTAGGGGTAAAAATGAGTATCAATCTCATTGTGGAAGTATATTACCTACCACCTTGTGTGATAAAAGATATTAATTCATTCATTTGACTTAATTGTGAAGTTTGCAGGGACACAGACTATGCCTAATTGCTCTACCATTGTGTCCTCAAGGCTATATTTGATCCCTGATACATGGTTTGATTCAATAAACATGGTAAATAAATATTTTCTTAATATTTTCCATAAAGTGGCAAAGCAGTAGTCCAATAACAGAGATCTCCAACTCTCAAGAATGCAACTAGATTTGTTCCCTAGGAATGCATCATGTAAGTCACTAAGCATATGAAACATTTCATCTTTCATTAGAGGTAAGAAATAATGAAAGGAACCATGTTTTTGGAATTATTTCTGACACACAAACATAAAATAATGAAGTGGAAATGAAACCCATGAGAGAAAGCAACCATGCCATCTTGGAGTTCTTAATCGTTAAAAAGGTAATAATGCAAACACTAATACTTTAGGGAAGTGAATCACATTTTTCTGGAGAAAATGGCTGTGTGATGCCATAGAAATTTTATTGTGATAGTAAGATCTTTTTTGAAAGAGAAAGTTTCTAAAAGGTGAAATTCTGACACTATAAACAAAAAAATTAATCTGATAAGAAAGGGCATCTGAAGAATC
The DNA here is from genome assembly GCA_004023965.1 of Spilogale gracilis. Lineage (NCBI taxonomy): Eukaryota > Metazoa > Chordata > Mammalia > Carnivora > Mephitidae > Spilogale > Spilogale gracilis. Next base: position 19,435 of record PITA01012548.1, read on the forward strand.
CAATGTGGTTGTATATGGTATGCTGTTTAGAATTTTAAAAGATTTGTTTAAAAAAAAAAAGAAAAGAAAAGAAAAGAAGGAAGGCATGTGAACAAGGATGAATACAAAAGAGTGGTGTGAAACAAGGAGACTCATGTAAGTAAAGTAGGAGCCCAGAATGAGCGGAGGCTGAAGAAAAATGTTAAGAACAATAAAAGGATTTAAAAAATACATGTAGAGCAAGAACAAGAAAGGAGGATTAGGTCTACTGCTTGGGGCAGATGGTATAATGTTAACAGATGATGCAGAGAAAGCAGAACTACCAAACTCCTATTTAATTTTCTATTAAGGAGAAATATTCAAAATTCAAAGGGGCATAAGAAACATGCTCAAAGGAAGACTGAAATATTGTATTGTAATAATCTAGACAGGCTTCGTGAAGAACATAGGGAAAACAGAAGATATTAAATAGGCCAAGTTGGGAATGATAGAGAGAGAGTACAAGGGTAGAAGTTTTCTAAATACTCTATTTTAGTACAAAGTATATCCCCATGTTCTAACATCTTTGAAATTGGAATGCATCTTAAAATAGATGCTAAAAAAAAAAAAAAGCAATGGGCCATTCTTTTTTTTTTTTTAAAGATTTTATTTATTTGACAGAGAGAAACACAGCCAGAGAGGGAACACAAGCAAAGGGAGTGAGAGAGGGAGAAGCAGGCTTCCTGCCGAGTAGGGAGCCTGATGTGGGACTCGATCCTGGGTCTCCGGGATCATGACCTGAGCCAAAGGCAGTAGCTTAACCAACAGAGCCAACCAGGGAACCCAACAATGGGCCATTCTTAACTGGCCGCACTTTTCTTTCTTAGAGGTACACAAAACAAGGGTGTGTCTTACAAACTTAATTTTAGTTTAATTTCCTCCCTGAGGTTCTATAGTACCATGCCAATCAGAACAGGGGGTCAAAACCCCTAAATCCTAATTAATCAGCTCATGAATACTTCAAGGCAAAATTAAACTTTAAATTCAATTAAAGCTCAACAAAATAATCTAAAATAATTTATCTTCTAATAGCATTCATTTTTGTAATCTATCTTCTCTTCGATTCCTTACCTGGCCCTGAATCTCTTTAATTTCTTCTTCTGTTCTCCCAATTTCTGTCTACTATCCTCACATTTCCCTTTCCCCTCCCCATCCCCTCTTTTCTGTTTCTTCCTTTTAAATTATCCTAAAAAACTAAAAATTAAAAAAATTACAAATACATAGCTCAACTGTTCTACATTTTTTGTGATAAAATTATGAAAATCATGTTTTACTCCTATAAACTCCAAGGCTGATTTTATTTTCTTATTTTCATTGTCTATAGAACTGTGATAGACTCTCTGTAGAGCAGCATCTTTTTTTTTTTTTAAAGATTTTATTTATTTCAGAGAACATATGTGTGCACAAGTGTGGGAGGGTGGGCAGAGGAAGAGGGAGGATCTAAAGCGGACAGCACTGAGTACAGAGCCCAACTCCAGGCTGGATCTCACGACCCTGAGATCATGACCTGAGCGAAAACCAAGAGGCCAGATGGTTAACCAACTGAGCCACCCAGGTACCCCAGGGCAGTATCTTTCTAAATGTGGTCTGAGGGTGCCTAGGTGGCTCAGTCGGTTAAGCATCTGCCATCGGCTAAGGTTGTGATCCCAGGGTCCTGGGACTGAGCCCCACATCAGGTTCCCTGCTCAGTGGGAAGCCTACTTCTCCCTCTCCCACTCCCTCTGCTTGTGTTCCCTCTCCCATGGTGTCTCTGTCAAATAAATTCTTTAAAAAAATAATAAATAAAGTAAATGTGGTCTGAAATCAACTATCTCAGAATCTCTAAGGTGAATCCCAGAAATCTATGTTCTCAACAGGTTCTGTATCACCACTGCTACAGAGACTAGGCCAATCAAGTTCTATAAAAACTAGGTTAATATTCTTCAGTACAGTAGTAACAGTTCCCAACTTTTCCACTTACTTTACTTGCAAAATTTGATCTCCAAATCTATCTTAATGTTAATGCTTTCTTATCCCAGAGAAGAAAACTGTTAAACTTATTCCACTTGCAATTTTAAAACATAATAATAGAAAGACCTCTGCTTCTGCAGAGTTTGCAGAACAGAGTACTGAAGTACTGGATATGCAGATATGCAGAAGGATAACTTTCAAATATTTAGCAGAGAACTGACCAGAACGTGCGTGTGAGAAAACTACCTGAGGCTGGAAGAAAAAAAAATCATCCCAGAAGATTAAAAGGAACAATGTTTAGTACTCACTCAAATCTTTAAACTGTGTCTGTTCCCATCAGCTAAAAACTTTTAATTCCCAGGGTACTGGGTAGAGCACTCAGAAAGGTTTTATTGCAATACCGGTGATTGCTCGAATCAAGCTAACAAATCATTAGATTAAGACCCAAAAGAATCTGTCTCCATGTATCTTAACGATATTCCAAGAAGATTTATAGGAACCAAAATACCTAGCACTCAAAAAAAAAAAAAAAAAATCTAGCACTCAGCCACGCAAATGCTTCCCAATCAAAGATCACTATACATACCCTCACCATACATATATGGAAAATATAACCCATAATAATAAGAATAATCACTTGATTTAAACTGGCCCAGAACTGACAGAGATATGTTTAATAGCTAAGTAGAGTCATGGAAGTTATAAAGAGAGCCAAATCAGGGCACCTGGGTGGCTCAGATTTGACTCTTAATCTCAGGGTCCTCAGTTCAAGCCCCATTCTCGGTGTAGAGTCTACTTAATAAAAAAAAGAGGCACGCAAATCAAAATTCTAGAATTGAAAATTACAATATGTGTGATGAAAAATGCCTTGAAGATATTAATAGCAGACTGGATGCTGCTGCTGCTAAGACTAGTAAACATGAGGGTTTAGAAATAAAACTATCCAAAATTAAACATAAAGAGAAGGAAAAATCCAAAAACTTTAAAAGTACATTAATGAGTTGTAAGATAACTTCAAACAGTCTAACATGCATGTAATTGGAGTCTCTGAAGAAAAGGAGAGATGGCAAGGGACAGAAAAATCTTTAAAGAAATAATGGCCAAAATTTTTCAAATTTGATGTGGACTATAAAACTAGAGATCCAAGATGTTCTACAAATTAAAAGCACAGGAAATGAAGAAAATGCCACCAAGATTCATCATAATCAAAGTACTCAAAGCCAGTGAAAAAGGGAAAATTGTAAAAGCAGCCAGAGAATAAAGACATATTACACACTGAGAATAAAGATACAAATGAAACAGATTTCTCATTGGAAAAACACAAGTGGAAAAAAGTTGAAAACACATTCAAAGTATTGGAAGGAAAAAAAAATGGCAATGTTTAATTAAAACTCCTTTTAAAAACAAAGGTGAAATAAAGGCTTTTCAGAAATATAAAAGATCAAAGAATTTATCTCCAGCATAACTGCACTCCAAAAAATGTTAAAAAGAAATCTTTCAGGGGTGCCTGGGTGGCTCAGTGGGTTAAAGCCTCTGCCTTTAGCTTAGATCATGATCTCAGGGTCCTGGGATCAAGGCCCACATAGGGCTCTCTGCTCGGCAGGGAGCCTGCTTCCTCCTCTCTCTCTACCTGCCTCTCTGCCTACTTGTGACCTCTGTCTCTGTCAAATAAATAAATAAAATCTTAAAAAAAAAAAAAAGAAATCTTTCAGGCAAAAGGAAAACTATACTGGATGAAAATATGGGTTTACACAAAGGCACTAAGCACAGCAGAAATAGAAATGACACAATATGTAAGATTTTTTTCCCATTAGTATCTATATCACTTGAAAAAGGTAACTGAGAGTTTAAACATTATGAAGCATATAACATATGTATAAGTAAAAATACAAGAACAATAGCACAGAGACTGAGGGGAGAAATAGAAGTATTTTAAGTTTCTTAAACATATGTGAAATAGTGTATCACTTAAAGATAAACTATAATAAGATATATACTATAAACCCTAAAGTGACCACTAAAATAATAAAACAAAAAGTTATAGCTAGCAAGGCAAGGAGATACAATCAAAAATACTCAATTCAAAATAAAACAGAAACATCATTAATCAAAAATTAAAATCACAGTGAGCTACCATTACAGGCCTACAGAATGGATAAAATTAATAAGGCTAACCATATCGGGGCCCCATGGTAGCTCAGTTCATTAAACATCTGCCAGGTTAAGATCTCAGGGACCTGGTGCTGAGCCACAGGTTGGGCTCCCCACTCAGCGGGAAGTCTGTTTCTCCCTCTACCTTTCCCTTAGTCCCTCTGTGCTCTCTCGCTCACTCTTTCTCTCAAATAAATAAAATCTTTAAAATAAAAAGACTAACCATATCAAATGTTGACAGGGATATGAAGAACTGGTGGGAATGTAAAATATACAATCATTTCATAAAACAGCTTGGCAGTTTCTTAAACAATTAAGGAAAACAACTCTATGATCCTGCCATTCCATTCACAAGTATTTATCCAAGAGAAATGAAAAACCTTTGTCCATACAAAGTCCTTTACTTAAATGTTCATAGCAGCTTTATTTTTAATAACCCCAATTGAAAACAACCCAAATGACCATTACAGATGAAAAGATGAACAAGCTGTGGTATATTTATACAAAGAATACCTACTCGACAATGAAAAGGAATGAATACTGATACACATTATAACATGAATGAACTCCAAAATATGCACGTAGAATGAAAGATGCCAGACAAAAGAAGTGCTTATATCATGATTCTATTTATATAAAATTCTAGAAAATCCAAACTACTGTACAGTGGTTGCTTGGATACTCAGTAGGTGTGTGCATGAGTACACAGAGTAGAGAGTGGGTAGGGGATGTGGGCGGGAGAAGCCAGAAGACAGTTACAATGGGTATGAAGGAACTTTGGGGGGGCAATGGATACATTAATTATCTTGACTATAGTGATGGTCTCATGGTATACACATGTCAAAAGTTATCAAATTGTTAATCATATGTTAATTACACCTCAAGAAAGTTGTTTGGGAAAAAAAAGCAGAAAGAAAAATGCAAAACAGTATAATTTTTTATTTATAAATAGTTAAATGCACAGAAATGATAAATACTTGGTGCCTGGCTGGCTCAGGTAGTAGAATACAACTCTTGATCCCAGGGTTGTGAATTCAGGCCCCACAATGGGAACAGAGCTTACTTGAAAAAATAATAATAAATTCTTTTTTAAAAAAATGAAAAATATTTAAATCAGGAGAAAAGATTTTCTTCAGATGAAGGTAGGAACAAGGTAAATGGAATCAAGAAAAGGTACACAAGGGATTTCAGTGGTATTTGTAAAGTTTTCTTTTAAAAAAGGGGGGTGGTAGGGGAGAAGTGCCTGGGTGGCTCAGTCAGTTAAGCATCAGACTCCTGATTTTGGCTCAGGTCATGATCCCAGGGTTGTGAGACAGAGGCCCACATCAGGCTCCAAGCTGAGCACAGAGTCTGCTTAAGACTGTCTTGCTCCCTCTCCCTCTGGCCCTCCCTCCTCTAAAAAATACTAACAATTATAATAAAAAATTTTTAAAAGGAAGAAATGGTCACAAAATATCAATATTTAACAAAGTTGGGTGATGAGAATATAACTGTTACATTATTTCTCTATTTTCCACATTTGTGTATGTTTGAAGTGTGTATGTGTAATTTGTTAAAAAGTTACTTCATCAGTTAGGTTGATGTCAGGGTAGTTCTTTATTCCTGTAACAAGCGTGCAAGTTCAGAATCATTTACCAGGGCTACAAAGAGAGCAGGTAAAAATCTAACATCTCAGGTCCCTGATATTCTACACAAAATTGTCTATACATATATGTATCTGCACTTTTCTAAAAGGTAAACCCAGGTGCGCCTGGGTAACCCAGTTGGTTAAGCAGGAAACTCTCGATTTCTGTATCTCACGGTCTTAAGCACAGAGCCCTACTCGGGGCCCCATCTCAGTGCAGAGTCTGCTTGTCCCTCTCCCTGCCTCCCCCAACCCCAACTCAAGTGTGCTCTCTTTAAAATTAAAAAAAATCTTTAAAAATTAAACCCATAGTATACTGATAATTACATCAGCTACCTAATTGGTATTCTTATTTCCATTCTTGCTCCCTTAGAATTTATATTTTTCATAATAGTCAAGGTGATCTTTTAAAGTCATATCAGGTCATCATCCACTCAGGCCCTTCCAAAAACTCTCGACCCAACTTCAAATTACCATATCCTGTCAGGTCTTCCATCATCAGACCCAGGTGACTGCCCTAACTTCATCTCCTGTATTATCCTTGCTCACACCAGCCACTGCACCTCCTTACTATCCCTTGAATATGCCACTGCATCCTCTCACCTAAGTCTTCCCACTTGATTCCCTAGGTTTATGCCTTAATTTCCTTCAAGGCTCTACTTGAATGTCATCAGAAACCTTTCACAACCACCGTGTATATAAGAACATTCATCACCTTCTGTGACTTTTTTGTTCCCTTTAATCTGCTTTATTTTTACCTCATGGCACTTACAATCATCTAAATATTATATATATTTTTAAAAGGTTTTATTTGACAGAGAGAGAGAGACAGAACCAGCAGGGGGAGTGGCAGAGCAGAGAGGGAGAAGCAGGTTCCCCCCCCCCACCCCCAAACACACTGAGTAGGGAACCTGACTAGGGGCTTGGTCCCAGGACTTTAGGATCATGAACTTAGCCTAAGGCAGATGCTTAACCGATTGAGCCATCCAGATGCCCCATTATATGTTTATTAAAAAATTATCTCTCTGCTTTTTCCACTCACCATTCCCAGAATATAAGTTCAACGATAACAAGAATTTTGTTTTGCTCACAGCTATATCCCCAGAGTCCATAACAGTATCTAGAACACACCAAAAGTTCAAATGTTTCTGCTCTTTTAATAATCAGGTCAGAAAGGCTGATATGCCAAGTTTTGAAAATTCATAGCAATATCCACAACTTAGATAAATGGGTGTACAGTCAGCGAAGTAAGTTTAAAAACAAGAAACTATACTAACTCAGTAATTAGCAAGCCTGTAGTATGCAAGTAGTAAATTGAGAACTATGGCCAGACTTTTAGTATAATGAAGGTTACATATCTCTCTCTTTAGTTCTATAACTAAATTTAATAACTAGTTTTGGCTTTTCCTCCTTCCTTCAGAAATATCCTGAAGTTTCTGTCTAAAGATTAAAGATATGTTTAAACATATACTTATCTTTGCTGATAATTGTAGAAAGTAATTATTCTGAGTTAATTAAAATTCTGAAAAATGGTTAATTATGTATTTAATGATTAAAAGAGTGGCAATGCATGTATTTGCTTTTGTTAAATATTGATTTAAGGATTCCAAATGTGTTTTTACAACATGTAATTTTGTGAGCAAATTGTGTACAGCTAAAAGCATTTGGTATCATAATAACCCAACTTCCTTACAAACACAGAGCACCAATCCACTGGTAAACATTTAAACAACTTAGAGCAAACACATTCTAGACATATCATTCATTATTAAAGGCTCCAGAGTCGTAACTGCTTAATTACAATAAATCTGGACTACTCTTGTAATTACCTAACTACAGTAAGGTATTGATAGTAGTATAACAATTTTACACTTATTTCAACATCAAAAGGCATCAAAAAGAATATATACATATATAGCTTAAAAATACTAACTGGAAGGGCACCTGGGTGTCTCTTGTTAAGAGTCTACCTTCGGCTCAATTCAGGATCCGGGGGTCCTGGGATCGAGCCCTGCATTGAGGGAAGCCTGCTTCTCCCTCTCCCACTGCCCCCTGCTTGTGTTGCTTCTCTTGCTGTCTGTGTCAAATAAATAAATAATATATTTTTTAAAAATACTAACTGGACTACCAAAAGCAGTAAAACTCAAAAGAGAAAAAAAAGTCTCCATTTATTTACTCAGCATGTATCTAATGAGGATCTAATATAAGGGTATTAAGTGCAGTACTCCCTTTCTAAGTTAATATTAATTCCAGATTAGATTCCTGCACTACCATTTATTGAGGCCTTGTGCAGTTAATACACTAAATTTCTATGTTATTCAGCCTTCTTTTATCTAAAAAATGAGGATAACACTTCCTTTATCCAGCATTTAGCCAGCTGGCACTATATCACTTACTCATCTCTATAATATATTTGACAATCATATGTTGACTTACTTCTTTTACTAAAGCCTCAAACTATTAAATATTTAACTTGTTATGAATTTGCATTTAGGTAAGTTTCTTCAAAGCAAAATTGTGATATATTTTGCAGAATCCTCTATTATCAGCTACTATTATTATTATTATATGTTAAGTCCTTGGGGAGGGGGGCAAGAAAGACTAAGCTTTTTAAAATACACATTTTACACTTTTGTAAGACAAGCGAACCACGATAGGAAAAAGTGATACAATTACAATGTGTTTTAGGTTAAACCAACAAAAACCCAACACTTTTGCTTGGCTTGATCTAGCAGTTAAAAGTGAAAGTATCAAATCAGGCTTATTCCAATTCCTCTTATTTACTGAATACCTACTTATGACAAGGGTATGTAAGCACTTTGCACATATGAGTAACAATCCTTACAATCATCCTGGAATACAGTAGAATAAGATTTTACTTTCAGAGAAAGTGTTATATATAAATAGAATTAAGAATTCTTTTGCAGGGTGCCTGGGTGGCTCAGTGGGTTAAAGCCTCTGCCTTCAGCTCAGGTCATGATCTCAGGGTCCTGGGATCGAGGCCCCCATCAGGCTCTCTGCTCAGCGGGGAGCCTGCTTCCTCCTCTCTCTCTACCTGCCTCTCTGACTACTTGTGATCTGTCTCTGTCAAATAAATAAAATCTTTAAAAAAAAAAAAAAGTTCTTTTGCAGAGGGAGCTGTTGTCATTTATAGAATTTTTTAAAAGATTATTTATTTATTTGTTAGAGAGAGAGAGAGAGAGACAGAGTGAGTGAGCAAGAGAGAACATGAGTGAGGAGAAAGGCAAGAGGGGGAACAGGGAGCCAGATGCAGGACCCAATCCCAGGACCTGAGATCATGACCTAAGCTGAAGACAGATGCTTAACCGACTGAGCCACCCAGATGCCCTTAAGATCTTTTTTTAAGAAATAAATTTGAGGGTGCCTGGGTGGCCCAGTGGGTTAAATCCTCTGCCTTCGGCTCAGGTCATGATCTCTGGGTCCTGGGATCCAGGCCCACATTGGACTCTCTGCTCAGCAGGGAGCCTGCTTCCTCCTCTTTGCCTGCCTGCCTCTCTGCCTACTTGTCAACTCTCTCTCTGTCAAATAAATAAATAAAATCTTTAGAAAAAAGAAATAAATTTGAGCAATGAGGCACCTGGGTGGCTCCACTGGTTAAGTCTCCAACTCATGATTTTGGCTCAGGTCATGATCTCAGGGTCCTAGAATTAAGGCCTGCCTCAGGCTCCGCGCTCAGCAGGGTATCTGCTTGAGGATTCTCCTACTCCCTTTTCCCTTCCCTCTTGCCCATCTCCCCCATTCATGCACTGCACTTGCTTTCGAAAATAAATAAATAAATCTTATTTTAAAAAATAAAGATAAGGGCGACTGGGTGGCTCAGTTGTTAAGCATCTGCCTTCGGCTCAGGTCCCGATCCCCAGGGTTCTGGGATCGAGCCCTGCATTGGGCTCCCTGCTCAGCAGGAACTGGCTTCTCCCTCTCACTCCCCCTGCTTGTATTCCCTCTCTAGCTGTGTTTCTCATTGTCAAAAAAATAAATAAAATCTAAAAAAAAAAAAGAGATAAATTTGAACAAGCTTATTTATAACCAATTGTTTCTTCCAATAACAAGAAAGCCACCTTGGGGGAAAAAAAAAAAACAAAACAAAACCACAAGAAATCAAAACCAGAAAGAAATCAGGAAAAAATGGGTGATCTTACAAGAGAAGAAAGATATTATTAATATATATAAATAAAAAGTCCAAAGGGATTTAAAGCAATTATTCAAAATAATGAGAATTTAAAGATAATTATAGATCTATATATGAAAATTAACTGTATTTCTATATACATCACCAAGATGGAAAGCATAATTTAAAAGCAAGACATTTAACACCTCCCCCAAACACATACACCTGGTAAAACTGTAAAGTATTTAAAACCAGATAAATGAAATAAATGAATAAAGTAACTGTATTCTGTGTATTCTAGTCATTTGTTAATTCTTAACAAATTCCTCCACAACTTAAGGGTCTAAGACCACCATTTGATTTTGCTAATGTTTCTGTAGTCCATAAACTTAGGACATTCTCAGGTGCGCAATTGTCACTTGGGGTCTCCCACGTGGCTGAGTCAGGCACTCACTGAGACTACAGACATCTGAAAGCTCAACTGCACTAGATGTCTGAGAGAGCTCACTCACGTGGCTGGCACTTAGGGCTGCAAGTTCCTGAGAGCTCAACTGTGGCTCCAGCTATCACTCTTAAAGGGGTCTCAGGAGAGCTGGACATTTCACATGATGGCAAAGTTCCCCCAGAGCAGGCACCCTCAGAGAACCACTGGAAGCTCTCTGACCTTTCTGACTTGGCATCAGAAATCAGGCAGCATTATTTCTGCCGCACCCCAGATTCAACAGAAAGGGAATCATACCCTATGGTCATAATGTAGAATACCAACTAGATGGAAATATTTGCAGGTATCTTTAAAAACCTACCACAATTGGTAGGCAGAATATTAAAAAATACATTAAAAGTACAAGAATATCCCATATTCAGTAGGAAAACTGGACATTATAAACGTCAACTTTCTCTAAATAAGTGGATAAATCAAATGTAATTCACAAATTCCCAACAAGACTGTATATGGACTTTGACAAGCAGATCCAAATTTCATATAGAAGTCTAAAGGGCCAAGGATAGCCAAAACACTCCTGAAAAGGGAAAGATGGGAGCACTGTCTTACCAGATATCAAGCTGTATCATCAGGTTGTCTTAATTAAGATAGTGTGGAACTTAATGGAGAAATAGACAAACTGACCAGTGGAATAGAAAGACCAGTGACAGACACAGACATACACGGAATTGTGATATGTAGACAGAACTGCAGAAATCAGTTAACAGTATGATAACTGGTTTTCCAAATAAAATAAAGAAAACTTTATTTGTATCTACTTCATATCACCAATTTCAGGTGGATTAAAGACTTAAATGTTAAAAGCAAAATTTTTAAAGCATTCAATAGAAAATACAGGAAAATACCTTCTTGATCTGAGGATAGAAAGTATTCCTGAATGACACCCAAAGCATGACCATAAAACAAAAGACTGCCAAATTAGAGTATGTTTAAATTAAGAATTCCTTTTCAACAAAGATACTATAATGAAAGTGAAAAGATAATTATTATATATATCTAATAATGAGAAATCTAGAAAAGCTATTATAACTGTTCATGAAATTGTCCAAAACAATAAGCTTTACACAAACTAGTAAAGAACTAGCCTATACAGAAAATTCAGAGCATATATGAATAAAACTAAGCAAATACTTACATCTAAAAACAGTTTCAATCTTACTCTTTTAATGGCACATATAAATCTTTTGTGCCAGATGGAGATCAATAATGTAAATATATATATTCTTTAATCAGTAAACATTTTGACTATAGCCATTGTCCCAAGAAAATAAGTGATTTATACTGACCTATTGAACAGTGGAAGATGGTAAAAAATTCTAATCATAATAATCTCATTGACATTTACGTGTTTAATACCGTTCAATAAACACTGAATCTTGCTGAACATGAGGTACTCTGAGATACACAAAGAGCAGAGACACAATCCCTGATCTTCAGGTCCATAATCTAGTTAGCAAGCAATAAAATACCTATATAAAGAGGTAAGTCAAATTTCTACTGGACCTGAAGTCAATCTGCTTTTTTTCCATCTCCACTATCTCTGTAATCCCTTCTAACGATCTCTTGCATTCATTTCACTCTATCCCAATCTATTCACTACTGCAGTTATAGAAACCTTTTTGAAATGCAAGAAGACCAGAGATGCACTCTTTGGAGAAACAAACCACTGTAGAGAGCACAGGGCTAAAAGAGATGTATGTGAAAGCTTGTACTGAACAATGAAAGCCTAGCAGGCTTCACTTAGTCTGCTTCTATAACTGAAAAATAAGTGTCTACTTGCCCTAGGAGAATGAGGATTCTTCTTTAGAAAACTAAACCAGAACAAACTTCCAGCTACAGATATTTGGAGGTTCTTCCAAGGAAAATGCCATCTTTTGCTGACTCTTGAAATTAAAGATTTAAAACAAAACAAAAAAACAGCAAAGAGCAGAGGAATAAATTATCAAAAAATTCAAATTTCCTACCAGGTGGCTCAGTTGGTTAAACATCTGACTCTTGATTTTGGCTCAGGTCATGATCAAAGTCCTGGGATCCATGCAGGACTCTGTACTCAGCAGGGGTTTACATTCTCTCTTCTTCCCACTGCCCCTCCCCCCTGCTAGTGCATACTCCCTAAAATAAGTAAATAAGTCTTTAAAAAATAAATTTCCCAGAATTAATAAAGAACATAAGTTTTTAGACAGAAAGAGTCCAACACAAAGCACACCATGATCAAATTTGACAACACCAGGGATTAAACAGATTACAAAAGCTCCCAAAGAAAAAAAAGAAAAAAAAAAAAGGGATCTCGTATAAAAATTGGGAAATCAGATATCAGCTTTAGTAAGAGCAATTCTAAACTAGAGAATCTTTAAATTTGAAAGAATTCCAACTAGAATTCTATACCTACTGAAATTAGCAATCACACGTGAGGGGAGAAAAAAGGTATTTTTCAGACTCATAACATAAAAATTTACCTCTAAGGCACCTTTATTTAGAGAGCTACTAAAAGATGTACTCCAATAAAACAATGGAGTAAACCAAAAATGAGTAAGACATGATATTCAGGAAAACAGGGACCCAACACAGAAGAGCAGTTGAAGGAAGTCCCAGAACAGCAGCTGTACAGCAAGCCTAGAAAGTAAGTCCATATTGGGACTGGGAATAGGGCTATAGGAAGGAGACTCTAGGATAAAGAATGGGACGTAGTAAATTTAAGCATATGAAAATTATTACTGATAGTATGTAGCAGAGATGTGGAACATTTAGGAAAAAAAATAACTAAATACAGAGAAAGCCAGGAAAAAAGAGAGAGAGAGAGAACTATTAACTTCATAAAAAGCCAAGACTATACTATTTCACTATTTGGCTTAGAATAACAGTTTTATAATCAAAATAATGAAATACCGATTTATAATTTAACCAAAAATTACAATATATGTAATTGTATAAGGGGAAATGAAGTACAAAAGCAGAGTAAAAAGCTAGATCTTCACCTATTATGGCAAGAAGAGATAATGCCTGAGCCTGATTGAGAAATACTAGTCTACACATGATATTAAGGAATAAAGAGATAAATACCAGGGAAAATGGCCAAAATGATTAAAAGCAGTTTCTTGCAAGTAGGACTTGGAGATAGAAAAGGGTAAGGTAAAAAAGCCTTTTAACTTTATCTGGCTTTTAACTATGTAATAATAATTTTTAAAAATTAATTTAAAATAATTAACAGTTATTATTAAGCCAATAGCTGCAAAAAATATTTGCAACACTGTGTTACTGTTAACAGTATTATAGACAGAATAACAATATATTAAAATTATTAAAAACTCTTGCAAAAGACAACATAATAATATATGTAAGGAACATGAACAGGAAATTTACAAAAAAAAATATTACTATCCAAGGCACATATGGAAAAAAACTTTGAACTCAAAGCAATTAAAAGAAAAACTCTAGATAAAAACAACAAAGAACATTATTTTAACTACTAACCAGGAAAATCTTAAGAAATACTAATGGTGGAAAAAAAAAAAAAAAAAAAAAAAGAAATACTAATGGTGGTATGGTTTTTGGAAAATGCGTTGATTTTGAGTGTAAGCTAATACACTGTTTTTGGAGAAAATTTTAGTAATATGAATCAAAATCTTAAAAATATACATGACATTTGATTCAGTAAATCGTGCGAAAAATGCACCCTTAAAATGGTTACAAATATGCATAAAAGGATCCAACCACAGGGTATTTTAACAAAATTTTCTTAAGACTGTCTTTTCCACACCCATTACCTGGAAAAAACGTAATAGCCTTACCTGAACTGTACGTCCCGCATTGATATGCTCTTCATGCAACTTATCCCAGATTCTGCACCTTTGGTACTATACAAAATAGAGGAAAGACACAGGTTTTTTTTAATTACTAAACTTATTACTTCTACTTACCACAAAAATCCCCACTCACCTAACCAAACTTAAACATACCAGCTAAAAGTTGTTGACTTAACAGTGTCAGTTAATGGTCCAATGACAATATGAGTAGGAAATTTTCAAAAACATTACATACAAAATTCTGGCAAATGGTAAAGCAAATAAAAATTATTAGATACAATTTACTTTACTGTAAAAAGATGGTTGGTTACTCTGTCTTGCAAATTCTTTGGAGATGAAAAAATAATGAGAATGTGAAAGAATGAAAAATAAAATTAAGAGTGTTCATGAGATATTCTTACTATTTATGAAGAATTTTAAGTTTGTCAATGATAGTGTCAAGTATTAAAAACTAAAATCTGACTTTGAGAAAAAGTAACATTGATACTGCAAACTAGAAAGTACACAAAAATGAAAATGAACATTAAATATACATGCTTTAGTTTTTACCACAGCAATGTTCAGCTTTCAGGGTTTCAACCAAGAAACTTGATGAGCGTGATAATAGAAAATTTTTCATTTGACAGGAACCATAGCAAAATGTGGTAACATTATAGCGTAATACTTCTATAGAATAGTTACCAACACCAAACATCACATACTACTTTTGGTTGAAATAAAAAATCCAAATAATATGTTATTAGGTGTTAAGTGTATCACTGGTATACTATATGTCAAAAGAAGAAAATAAAAATCAACCTAGAAAACACTGTGAAAGGACAGAAACGTGAAAATGTCCCATACAGGAGCGCCTGGGTGGTTCAGTCAGCATCCAACTGTTGATTTCAACTCAGGTCACAACCTTAGGTTATGAGATCAAGCCCTCCTCCCCCATGGGCTCCGTGTGGAGTCTGCTTGAGATTTTCTCTCCCTCACTTGTTTCTGCTCTCTCTCACTCTCTCTCTCCCTAAAATAAACAAATCTAAAAAAAAAAAAAAAAAGAAAGAAAGAAAGTTCTTCAGGCTGACAGAAAAATGAGAGAGAAACCTGGCTCTACACAAAGGAATGAAGAGCACTGAAAATGGTAACTATAAAATATTTTGGAGGGCGGGGGCGCCTGGGGGGCTCAGTCTGTTAAGTGTGGAGACTCTTGTTTTTTTCTTTAAAGATTTTATTTGACAGAGAGAGAGAGATCACAGGCAGGCAGAGAGGCAGGCAGAGAGAGAGGAGGAAGCAGGCTCCCCGCTGAGCGGAGAGCCCGATGGGGGCCTTGATCCCAGGACCCTGAGATCATGACCTGAGCCAAAAGCAGAGGCTTTAACCCACTGAGCCACCCAGGCACCCAAGCATGGGGACTCTTGATTTCAGCTCAGGTCATGACTTCAGGGTTGTGCGATGGAGCCCCACATCAGGCTCCATGCTGAATGCAGAGTCCGCTTAAGACTCTTTCCCTCTCTCTCTGCCCCTGCCCCACTCTAAGTAAAATCTTAAAAAAAATTTTTTTCTTATTTTTAAAATATCTTTGAAAGAAAACGGTTTAAAACAAAAATATCAACGTATTGTTGAGTAATAACATATATAGAAAATTATATGATATTAATACTAAGACCCTGAGAGAGGAATTGGAAGTACATTATTATGAGGTTCTTATACATGAAGTGATTTATATATATGCATATATATGTAAGAAATCAATGAGACTGATTAGGTTTGATTTTGTACCATATAATTTGTGCTTCATGCCTAAACTGAACAGTCCATGCCACTCATTTTTACACTTAATTATGTCACTAGTATTCTTTGAATATTTCCTAATTTATTTCCTTACCTGGGCTATATACTTCTCGAGGATTAGAAACCTAATTAAAAAACAAAACAAAACACCAACCTATTTTTTTTTATGAACTTTTCAGTGCTAACAATAAAAGACAGGAAATACCAACACTTAGGAAAGGCTAACATGAATTTATTTCTTGTAATAAATGACCTCCCTTCTTATTAAGCCTAAAAGACTGAACACAAGCATTTATCTCTGTTCTTTTCTAAAACCCAACTAAAATGGCAATAAAGAACTTTAATAAAAGATTTCCATTCACAAGAGTCATGAAAATACAATGGAAGATATCAGTTGACAAGAAATTTTAACAATATTTTGGAAGTTGGAAAGATTACAGACATGTTCCAATTGGCTTAGATCTGAGAAAGCTGCGCCATGAGGCTGTAGGAGGAGGGAGTGGTGTGTGAGAGGCAGTGAGGGACAAGTTCAACAGGCACACCACCACTCCCAAAAGACTGAGTAAGCAGAGGAACCAGCTACCAGGTGTCAGGAGGATGTGTATGGTGGGGCAGAGGGATTGGTTGAAAGTTTATGGAAGGAAGAGAGAGTCTACCAAATGCTCTCTCTGCAGGCCCAAGCAACTACACTGCCCCTATCTTCACAGAAGACCACATTCTAGAAGAGTATCTGGTGGTTCCCTATTAAAACAGAGCCTTCACCTGCTCACCCATCCAGGTAATAAGACCCCACCTACTTCCTGCTACACACACAAATACCCTCCAATTAGCACTCTTAAATATAACAGCTAGCCAAGGAATGCCCATAATACTGCAGGCTGACACAAAGAAGAAAGGAGGAAGGGAGGTGGGGGAAGAGAGAGCAAGAAATAAAGAAGAAATAAAGTTAGAAGGGAAGAAAGAATTAAAAAAAAAAAAAAGCAACCTCAGGGAAAACAAAGAAGCAGATTAAAGCTTAAAAAATAAAATCATCAGAGAGATGCTATATTACATCCATGAAACAAGAACAGGAGGATTCTCTTTAAAAGAAAAAAAGAGAACTGATAGAAAAAAGAAGATAGTAAAAAATACAACTCTCGTTATTTCTTCTTAGCTGGAATGTGGATGTAATGGCTGAGGTTGGAGCTGCTATTTTACATGCAAGATAGAAACAAGTTGAGGATCAGAGAGCAGGATAAAGAGCCTGGGTCTTTAATGACTGCTGAGCTGCCACTGCAGCCCCAGAGTGCCTCTGTAAGGATGAGCGGTTAAAAATAAAAGCAAAAACAAAAAAAAGTCTATCTGATTTAATACACTATTTTGGGGTTTTCTGCCACTTGTATTTTAACCATGTACTAACACAGTACATGCTACCGAGTAAGTTCTCTCCTAACCCTACCATATGAAATAAAGAAAATTACGTTCCAAGCATATGATCTTGTTTCTATTAACTGTGTTTAAGCCTATCTTATGTTAGCCAAGAAAGCTGAATGCTAACACTTCAAATTTCAGCACTGCATTCTAACCAAGTCTATCATGTGTAATAAAATGTAATGCTGAAGGACCTATGGAATACAGTCCCAGGTGTGCACAGCACACTACTCTCATTGTTTTCGGATGCTGCAGAATCACTCCACCAAGGCCTACTTTCAATTTCCCTTCAGTGTGACTTTCTTCTTTTAAATTCATATTGGATGACTGACGGCTAACATAATAAAAATTTTATCTTTCCACACCCTTCCCTCAGGAAGAATGTGCCTTTTTTAAAGTGAGGCACTGTCAAACACCTGGAGTCCAAACCTAGTTCTTAACTCTTCTGTCCACAGTGAACACAGCAGCTTTTAAATGTTTTTACGCTGCCATAAACTAGTAAAATATGCTATGCTATCTTATATATGTAAAAAGTCACTTTCATAGTAAAACTAGAAACCCTAGAGACAGTATAATGACCAAGAATATGGAATAAAACACAGATCAGCATGAGTTTGCTTGGCTTCAGGCATCACCTATATTGTAAATTATAATTATTCTGACATTGTCTAAAAATTTCACATTAAGTAAAAATTTTACAAAATGCTAAATGAAAAATGTTATGGCAGAAAAAGATCAATATAACTCTGGAATAATTTTCTTATAAAGTCTGGAACAACTAATCAAATCAATAACAAATCCTTTCTTATCCCCACTTTCCTTGTAGCCAGTGTTCTGGCTTTTCCATTGATGACTGACTGGGTGGTACATGTGACTGGGATTTGAGGGTATGACTGCAGGCATTTCATACAGAAGTATAAGAAAAGGGAAATCTCGGACATGTCAAGCCTCAAAGGTAATCTAGGGCAATAAAGGAAAGAAACAGTCTTAATAGAGCGCAG
This sequence comes from Spilogale gracilis, assembly GCA_004023965.1. Taxonomy (NCBI): domain Eukaryota; kingdom Metazoa; phylum Chordata; class Mammalia; order Carnivora; family Mephitidae; genus Spilogale; species Spilogale gracilis. The sequence goes on from PITA01012548.1 coordinate 37,796, forward strand.
TCCACCTATGTCTAGCTTTCAGAATCAATTCATCTGCCAAATTCTAGTCATCTTTGTAACTGAGTGCTTTGATACGAGCTCATGACTTTAAAATACACTTATCAACCTGCCACCCAGATATGATCAACCAAAGTAAACAACTCGATTTCTATATTGTTATAGTGCTAAAAGAATGAGCCCTCCTCATTAATCAAAGCATGGAACCCTGTAATTTGTTCCTGCTCATGACAATAACTAGTTTATCAGAAAGCTCCTCCACTCTAGAAAGTCACAGTACTTACTGTTTATGAATAAAGAAAAACTTAAGAGATGACGAAATAGCAATCTTGAATTCCAAATAGCTTTATATTTGCATTAAAATTTTCGTCTTAATACTCCTGGTGCGTATTTTCTATACTTTTTGAAAAGACTTAAATACTAGGAAGGCAGATGGTATCTCTGGGGAAAATAAAAGCTGACACCTCTTAGTTGTATAAGGTACTCAGGTGGGGGTGATAAACACTGTTTACACTGAAAGGTTTAAAGACCACTTCTACCTCAACCCCCACCACAAAAAGTTAATGGAGGGCCACACAGCTTAAAATTCATACTGGGGAGGTCTTTCTGAAGCAGCAAATCCCACTGACCTGTCCTACAGCAAATAAAACAATATAATCTGCCAAGTCAATGCTCAGTACTCAGTAAACCTGATGTTCCCATGAATGCCACACTATTCCATCACACGCTGGCCAGTCAGGTTCTATGCAACCTTCACCATGATCCAGGAAACCAGTTTTTTCCTCTACCTATTTCCTAAACTGACCTCCAAGTGGTATTTCTCAATTTGGGGTTTTCCTCAAAGGGAAGAAGTCAATCTGGGAAGTTCCCTCATATCATACAATGGCTTACCTTTTTACTCTATGTGCACCTGAAGAGGATAGGAGTTAACTGACTGACACCAAAGTTCAAAAAACTTGCCATAGGGTGAATGAAATTAAGGCACACCAATTAGCCAAAATTCACTGCCGTCACATTATGGTGCACTATCAAACAACCTGTATTTTAATTAACTGCCTACTATGTCAGTATGTACAACTTAAAAGGTATAGTTTCTATTCTTAAATCCCTCCCTAAAAAAGGAATAACATAAGATGTATTTGTAAAACAAAAACCCAGATGAAAAAAATGAATGTTACTAAATCAACAGGAGATGGATGTTTTACCAAAGCCTCTTACCTAATATTCTAAATTTAGCTGAAATGCACAAGTTATAAATCAGAATTTGCAACTATTTCTTGTGGTAGAAAATGAAAAAAACCCACCTTCTCAATATTTATCTGGTGCTTTCTTAGCCTCTCCAAGTCTGTTGGGATTACAATCTTAATGAATTTCTGGATAGCTGGTTCAAGACGGCGTAATTTCACTTCATCTTCAGACATCCTAAAAAAAAAAAAATGCAGTGCCACTTCTACTTGCAGCGACTGTCTTCTCCACTCACATAGAAAAACCTAAAAGGGAAGTATTTAAGAATGTTTTTAGTCAGTTTCTATTATTTTTAAAAACCAACAATTAATTTTATAATTTATTCTAAACATATATTCAACTTAATTCTGAACCTGAATGACTTTGAAGAAACCTTTTATTTTGAAACCTTTTTTCTTTCTACAGATGTATATGCACTTTAAAATGTTTAGAAAACATGAAAAAGAGGATAAAATAAAATCATTTCCTCACCCATAGTTAACTACTCTTTCCATTTTGATGTATGTCTTTCCAGATACATCCAAATAAGAATGTATACACTTTTTCTTATTTTTAAACTATGAGTTTACTGTCCAAGTTTTCATTTCCCAATGTATCCTGGACAATGACTAACCTTTTTTAAGGTTTTTAAAAGATGTCAAATCGCAAAATCAGAAGAAAAAACTTCCTAACATTTCTGCTAATATCAAACTCCATTTCTAACCTCATCATTTAACTATGTAATTATATACTTCAAATATCATATACAACTCAATAACATCATATACAACTCTTCTCCCTGATGTCCTTTAAACTACCTCTTCCCTTTCTTACAAAATTATTAGCATTGTCCAAAACCAATATAAATAACCAGTGAACTATAGAGCCAGAATAACAAGCCAGGATTCCTGACAGTACAATCAAATGCTCTTTTTAATTCACCAATAGTTTCCTATCAGTGTTCTAGAATGTCCAAGAATATGCCTTTGGGGCCAGACAGGTGACAGAAAAGGATAGCAAGTGAGTAGGCTCCAGGACCCCATGCCTGCTTCAATTGGAGAAAATTTATCTGTATCTATTTCATAAATTTGAGCATATTAGATTTTACATCAGTAAAGGGCTCCACTGCTTAACTAAGCTTGAAGATCACTGTTGTACAACTCTGCTTTCATGTCATCTCATTAGCCCACAACCTCTCCTGTATTTAAAAAAAAAAAAAAGTTAATCCCAATGGGTTATGGGGTCTTAAACCAGGGGCCATACAGACAGAGGTTCGCAAATATACTTTGTGGAGTCCCTGAATCTTTATGAATAATTGTGAATGTATTTTTTAGTTATTTTAGAGGACAGAGTCCATTGCTTTTATGATATTAAAAAAAGAGACTAGCACTGAAGAAGCATTAAGAATATAAATCTAAATAATGTTGTTTCTCTTTCTTTCACAGTTGAGAATCTTGAAGTGTTGGTTATATAGAATATCTCATCAACCTAGTAACTTGGTTTTTATGTTTAATCTTGAAAGCGAAAAAGGGAAATCTCCACACACCAAAAATAAAGAGTTCAACAGCTACAGTAGTAAGTGGGAACTGGAGATACGTAGAGAAGGTCATTGCCAAGAGTCCACAGACCCAACAAAACAGAATTCATAGTTAAGGGATTACAGATAATAATCTAAAAAGAAAATTAAAATATAGTTAAAAATGTTCAAAGATATAAAGGAAGGAATAGAATCCTTTTAAAAATTAGATAAACCCTATGAAATAGCAGGCTAATCTGAAAAACTAAGTACAAATTGAGAAATAAAAACCTCAAAAATGGGTTAAACAATAAACTATGTAGCTGAGGGGAGAATTATTGATTGGATGATATCAGTCAGAACACATAGGAATAAAGAGATGAAAAACATAAAAGATAAAATGAGAAGCTCAATAACAAAAAGGAGTCCCATAAGAGAAGAATAAAGGAAGTGGTAAAACGGCATTATTCAAAGAGAACATGCTGAGAATTAAGATGCCTGACCTCAAACTGAAAAACCACGTAAGTCCCAAGTGGCATAAATTTAAAAGTTTACCAACACATGGAAGGGAAATTGCAGAACACGAAGGGCAAACAAACAAACAAAAATCTTAAAAAAAGCAAACCAGAGATAAAGATGAACTAAAGTAACAAAAGCAGCAAACTCTTCATCAAAGCAAGATATCAAAAGACAGGAATATCCTCAAAATGCTGAGAGAGTTGATATATACCCAAGTAAATTACTATTCAGAAGTGAAGGCAAAATAATCATTTTCAGACACAACGAAGTTCAGAAGTAAGCGTCCTCTTTAAAAGAACTACTAAAAGGCATACTTTAAGAATAAAATAAACCCAAAGGAGAAGAATGCCAAGGAGCTATGAATATAATAGAGTATACTATTACTGGGTGGATAAATGAAAGAATGAAAAAAAGAAAAGATTTATTTTGAATACCCTGATTAAATATAAGACAAATCTTTCCCTGTAAATAACTATTTTTCTATAATACATCTTTTACAGCAGCATAGCATTACATTACATAAATGCTCCATAATTTAATCATCTATTGTTGGCTATTTAGGTTGTTCCCAATTTTCCACTATTATATACTGCACTATGGTATATAATAGTGGAAAATCCACACTACCATCTACGATATTTCTTCAAAATAATTAGAAATTGAACAGGAACACACTTTTTAAGGCTTTACATACCAAATGTCCCAAAAGGTTGCAACTGTTTACATACCCATTAACATATCAAAATATCCAAGTCCCCATATTTTCACCAATACATGGTACTGTCATTCTCCTTAGACATTCAAAAATGGTGTCTCACTGTTATTCTGCATTCCTTAAATTACTGGTGGCATTGATTCATTAGCCACTTGCATTTCTTCTTATGAATTGTCTGCTAGTGCTATGTATCTACTTTACTACAGAGGGTATCTTTTTCTTATATTTAACATATAATAGACTCATAAAGTATCAATTATTTGTCTCACAATGTTGCCAGTTTATCACATTGCTTGCATTTTTTCTACCTTTTCTACCATGCAGGTTATATCCTAAAGGAAGATATCTTTTTATCTACCACCATTTCTTTTTTTTTTTAAATCATATATGGTTCTCAATAGATGCTGATGGAACTAAAATATTTCTTCACAGATTCCCTTCATCATTTCTAATCCCATCACTGCAAATAAAGCAATATGCATAGCACCTTACAAGTATCTTAATTGGCCTGCCTTTAGACTCTTTCTCCGCTCCAATTTTCCTCACAGATTACCACCAATATACTGAAAACACCATTTGCAACATACACAAAAACTTCCTAGAGTTCCCTATTATTTGAGCAAGAAAATACAATGTTCATAAACAGATCCACAAAATCTAAGCCTTATCACCCAATCTCTACTCTTGGCTTTGCAGTGAGGCTCCCTCTGTCCAGATACCCTTTGATATGTCATCTGCCTCTAAAATTTATGTATCATTTGATACACAACTCTAATGGTCCTGTCTTCTCCTTCACTAATCAGCTTATAGTATATATAACAATCCCCAATTATTAGATATTTGGTTTGTTTGCACTGTTCCCCTACATTATCATGATAGATTTTTTTTCAGCTCAAAAGTGGCATTTCCAGGTCAGAGTTACGCATGGTTCTGTCCCTCAGCTTTCTGTGTCCAAGGAAAACCTACTGCCTCCTAAGGACCATTTGAACATCAGGGCAGACATTCTGCCCCAAGAACCTCCCGAGAGACTTTTCCAACTCTTGGTCTCCTTCTGGCCAGTATTTTTTTCTTCTCTCCACAATTTCCATTTTTACAAAATCATCATAAAATGCCTATATACACTAAAATGAGAACATAACATTCAAATAATTGCATAAATTGTGATGTTACAGAAAGTTCTCCAGCAGTTGTTTTTAAGTTGTTAAAGGAAGGTGTGTGGTGTTAAAATATAACTGAAAAACAAGTAAATGTATTTGAGCATCTCTTCATTTTTCAAAAAACTGCAACATATTTCTGATATAAATGACAAAGATGAAAAATACAATTACATTAACATCACAACTGTGTAAAATATGCCTATGAAAAAGACAAAACATACAAAAATGCCTAATTTCCCAAACTTCTATAGAGTTGTTTTGCTTCTAACATTTTTTTTTAAATGTAATGGAATATTTGGGGTGACAGAATTGTTCCATCGTGACATTCTGGATGGCAAATACACAATTATATGCATTTGTCAAAACTCATAGAACTGTACATTACAAAGAATGAATTTTTGAAAACTAAACACCAAAAACAAAATGTGGAGGAACACAAACTGATAAAAACAATACTGTACTATCAATGAATAGCATAACCACACTGAAAGTGGGGGAATAAAATAACTAATCTAGGTAACTCTGGAAAACACTATTTTAACTGGCTACCATGAAGCCAAAGACAAAAACAACTTACACACAACTGTATTCTAATTACCAAACTTGTTTTTTATAGGCATATGGGTTAGGAATCCTGAAAATCTTTTTTGTGTATATGAGAATTGAGCAAATAAGAAAATGTTTTGTAGAACCCGAAAACCAGATTTCTGTCAACAGAAGAAGTAACAATAAGGGGCATGACTAGAATGAACCTGTGGTGTTGGTTTACAAATGGAACTTTCAGAATGAATTTTTGTTTTTAAAAATATACATACATAGATATATGAATATAGACAGATAAATATAAATCTTTGTGTTATGCATGGATATATGTGTGTATGTGTATATTCATGGAATATGTGGATACATATGTACATAGCTAAGAAATACAGATAGGTATTTACAAATAAACATAATATAAATAAAATACTTAGTATTTTACACTTACATAAATAACATAGAATATGTTTGATTTATTTATAAAGGACAAATATTTATAAAAATAAATAATATATATATCTATATTTATATATATTCCTGTCTTCTGCCAAGAACCACAAATAATAATACTCCAGTGGCAATGAGCACACGTAGTCCATTGATCTTGATGTTTAAATGCCACTCTCCACAAAAGGAAACCACGGACCCTTGGAGAAGTGGTGGATTCCAGTGCTGGGGCAGAGAAAACATAAGTTAAGTCTGGAACATCTTATGGTGCCAGAAAGTAAGGAACTTCTCAAAAAGTGATGGAGGCCTGTCAAAAGGAAACCACCTGAAAAAACTCCCAAGGGCCAAAGCTGGACAATAATATAAATAACAAAAATAACCAATAGTAAAATAAATAAATCCATACATACAAAAAAATAAATGAATAATAAACGGAGAAGGGGCAGCTCTTCCTTATGGAACTCCAATTAATAAAAAGAGGGATGAGGGAAACAGAAAATCACCATTAGAAGATCAAAGTAATAATCACTGAAGGCAAGATTCACCAATGAATGGTAAAATCAGCAAGTGAAAGTTTGAGGAGAAAGAAGATATTTGCATAGTTTAGAAACTCTCCCAAGATATCAATTCATTTCAAGGAAAAAGTAGTAAATTTACCGTAGGGAATCCTAGCAGACACGACCTTAACCAAGTGATCAACAGTAGCATCAAAAGCAGTTTGTCATAACATGAACCCCTCATATGAACTGAGAAGGGTACATCCACTTTTGGGGTATCAGCAAAAATGCATAAGCTTAATCTACTCATAAGAAAACATCACATAAAACCTGAGGGACACTCTACATAATAACTGACCGGGTTCTCCAAGAGCGTCAAGGGAAGGGAAGACAAGTCGACTATGCCAATTAAATGCAATTTGGGATCTTATATTTGATCCTGGAACAGAAAGAAAAGGACATTAGCATAAAAATTATGAAATCTGAAAAATGGTGGTAGCTTGTTTAATAGAATTGTACCGATGATACTTGCTAATCTTTTTTGTAATTGTACTATCGTTATATATGGCGTTAACATTAAAGGAAGCTGTAGAGAACTGTTACTTTTGCAACTTCTCTGTAATTGTAAAATTATTTCAAAATATAAAGACTTCCTAAAAATATCTGAATTGATGTTTCACAGAAGACAGCTCAAATATTTTGAAGAACTGCACTAACACTTGCGTGGGCCAGGGTGCCAGGTGCTCTACAAATTACCCTTTAGTGCTTACAACTACTATCAGCTGAGTCCATTAATCGTCTTGTTTCCCAGCGAGGAAAAGTACTGGGAGGTTTACTGTATTAGATTATTTATAAATAAAAAGCCCCATTTCTCAGAAGTCCAAAAGTGCCGGCAACCTTCCGCTCCCCCCAAAAGCGATGAACACCGTCTATCAGCCTAGAGATCCCACAAGTCCCCCCAGGAGGGCCACGAATGTCCTCAGGCACGCCCCGTGCTTCTGACTGGCGGGACGGGGCACTGACTTTGGGAAGAAAAGTGATGGCCCCTGGTTCTCCCAAAATGGTCTCCTCTCTAAGCTCTCCGATTCCGAATTTATGTAGGAGGGAGTCAGATAAAGGACTTTCTCCAGAACCACGTCCCGCTCCGGCTGGCAGGAGGCTCCGACCACTGGCTCCCGGTCCTCCCCTCACTGCCCCCGAGCCTCGCGTCACCCCTCGCAGTGTCGCCCACGGCGCCCCTGGGCCACAAGCACCAGACGCCCCCACCAGAGAACGGATGCATGGGCGGTCTCGGGACCAAGCCGCAGGGCGACCCTGACGAACTAGGGCCCACACTGCGTCACGGGCAGGAAACTTTCCCACCCCGCGACCCCGGGAGGCCGCCGCGCTCTCCCCGTCGGCGGCCTCCCAACTCCTGCTTCGTAAAGGGCTTGCAAAAACGAAACCGCCACTTCTTGGAGCCGGGAGGAACCCTCAAGGTGCTCACACTGTGGACCCGATGCGGGGCTTCCCACCCGGCGCCTCTACGCGCGCGAGCTCAGCGCCCAGCCCACTAAGCCCGTCAGGCCCTGACACCCGAAGAAGCCTCCCACAAGACCCTTACCTCCCGCCGGGGCGCAGGAGGCCGCTTGATGTGCACGGCGCAGGCGCAGGCGCGACGGGGCGGAGCGTCGTGAGGGGCTGGCCGGACTGGGCCACTCCCCCTCTTGGGTTATTCGGGCCAAACGGGGTGTGGTACTAACGCTGTAACGACTCCCAGCCCTGGGAATGATTTAAGAAGCTGATGTTGGTTTATGTTGTGGGGTTGCAACACTGGAACCAGTAAGGGAGAGACCCACAATCACTTTTAAGGTCTCTGTGTTGTGTTTTCAGTACGACATAGTTCACACAAGCATAGCTTTCCACATTTTGCAAAGTTTTTCTGTCCATTTTCCTGTTTTAACAGGCATTTTATTGGCGGGCTGGCCATGCGTTCTAAACTTTTTACACATGTAGAAACTGAAACTCCAAAAGGTTGTGCCTTCGCCCATTCCGTCCCCAAAACCCTGTGAGGTGGACAGGACACAAGTCTTAAACTGTAACAAAGGGGCGCCTGGGCGGCTCAGCTGGGTGAGCGACTGTCCTCGGCTCAGGTCGTGATCCCGGAGACCCCGGACTAAGACCCTGGATCGAGTCCCACATCAGGCTCCCTGCTGCTTCTCTCTCTCTCACTCCCCCTGTTGTGTACCCTCTCTGGCTGTGTTTCTCTCTGTCAAATAAATAAAATCTTAGGGACGCCTGGGTGGCTCAGTTGGTTAAACGACTGCCTTCGGCTCAGGTCATGATCCCGGAGACCCGGAATCGAGTCCCACATCGGCTCCCTGCTCACCGGGAAGCCTGCTTCTCCCTCTCTCACTCCCCCTGCTTGTGTTCCCTCTCTGGCTGTGTTTCTCTCTGTCAAATAAATAAAAATCTTAAAAAAAAAAAATAAAATCTTAAAAAAAAACAAAAACGGTAACAGACACAGAAACTGAAGCTCAGACAAGTTGTGACTTCCCTCAGCATCAAAGCTGGGGGAGTCTTTCATGCCACTATCTTTATCTCCATTTTATTGATGACACAGAGGTTAAACAAAGAGTTTGAAGTGACTCACTGCAGTTCAGCCAGTTAGTAACAGAGCTGGAACTTCACTGGGTTTCCTAATTTCCCTCTCCAGCTCTTCCAGTTACCAGCTGCTACCAATGACTAAGCAGATGGCTGGCATTGAAGCCCTGTCTGGGTCACATGACCTGATTTCCAGACCCACCCTTTCTTATGGTGTTTGTGAATGTTCAGATGGCTTGTTCAGAATGTTAAGCCTCTGCCTTCAGCTCAGGGGTTGATGCCGGAGTCTTGGGATCCAGCCCGGCATGGGGCTTCTGCTTGGCGGGAAGTCTGCTTCTCTCTCCCTCTCTCACTCCACCTGCGTGTATTCCCTCTCTTGCTGTTTCTCTCTCTCTCTGTCAAATAAATAAATAAAATCTTCAAAAAAAGAAAAAAGGCACAGCTCAGGAAACTCAGGTATCCCAGTGGAGTTGGGAGTACAGGTAGAAATTGCAGACAAAGGAATATTAAGAGCCTATGAGAAAGTCTTATAAAGCAATTTCTACACTAAATTTAAAAAAATCTAAGAAATTTCGAGAAAATTTGTGATTATAATGAATGCTGATGTTTGTCTTATTCTAGGACGAAAGACACAGATTTATAATTTTAAGAAGAAATATTAAAGCATTAAACCATGCCACGGGAAAATTTTTTTCATGCAAGGGTCAGTTAAACAAGATCTTTTTTTTTCCAAAGATTTTATTTATTTATTTGACAGAGGGAAACACAACTAGAGAGGGAACATAAGCAGAGGGAGTGAGAGAGTGAGAAGCAGGCTTCTTGCCAAGTAGGGAACCAGATGCGGGGCTCTATCCCAGGTTTCTGGGATCATGACCTGAGCCAAAGGCAGACGCTTAAGGACTGAGCCACCCAGGCACCCCAAACAAGATCTTTTGTAATGAAGCTCTTTAGAAGTAAGTTCTGAAAACCTTCCTCACCCACATTGGGGAGATGGGGCACCCAAGGACTCTTAAATTTGAAACTAGCCTTCTGGGATGTTCTGTATGTTTGCTATCACTTAGGTGTGTCAGGGTAGCAGGATAAAGCTTTTTAATCTAAGAGTTTGTTAACTTGATTTATAATCTCCAAATATTTAAACATATACTGTGTGTAACTCTTTGTTTTCATGCCTGGAAGCCCTGAAATTGTCAGGGCGGGCCTGCAGCTACTGGTCAACATTTTCCCCAGGACCTAACTGAAACAGAAAAGCAAAACTAAATAAAACAATAAATATATATATTTGAAAGAAAAATGGAAAAAAATCTTTTCAAATATTAGGATTGCTTACTTGGAAAACCCAAAGGAATGAATTGAAATTGAAATGTAGTGGGAGAAAAGACCACATTCAAAGTAGTAGAGTCAAGTTTGTGTTTACAAGGAATTAAAGGACCTATCTGAAGAATAAGAATAACAGCTAAATGGGTGCAGGCAGAGGGAAGAATTATAAAGGGGCATGAGGAAACTTTGGGGGTGATGTATATATGTTCACTATCTTTATTGTGGTACTAGTTGCATGGATTTATACATATATCAAACTTTACCAAAAAAAAAACTTACCAGATTGTTCACTTTATTTTTTAATGCATTTTTTAAAGATTTATTTATTTGAGAGAGAGAGAGAAAGCACGTGCCAGCAGGGGAGGAGCAGAGGGAGAGAGAGAGAATCTCAAGCAGACTCCCCAGTGAGCATGGGGCTTAATCCCATAGCCCTGAAATGAAGACCTGAGCCAAAAACCAAGAGTCAGATGCTTAAACAACTGAGCCACCCAGGTGCCCCCCAAATTGTACACTTTAAATATGTGTATATGTGTTTATTGAATGTCAATCATACCTGAATAAAGCTGTTTCTTGAGAAAATGTATATATTGTTATTTGCTTAGAACCTAGCACAGTTCTTAGAACATGAAAACATTTAAAAGACTAAGAAAATAATATATATTCACTATATGAACTAAGATATACTTTAGTATCATAGAGCAAGTATATGGAGAACCTGAGAATCAAATTTAGATTTGGCACCATAATAGAGACTTCTGAGGTCATCTTCCTAGCCCAGCCCTTTTCTAGGAAATGCCTCTCCCCACCAGATCTGCATTCTGTCAGTTATGAGCCTCTGGAAGCCATTTTGTACAAGCCTGAATGCAACCCCTAACCATAGTGAATTGGTCCAGGAGCAGACACCCACCTTAAACTAGAACGGTAAGATACCCAATCCTAGCCCCAGGCTGAATGGTTTTTTGAAAGGAGAAGATGATCACAGCAGAGCTCTTAGTGACCCTGTTTCTCATTCCATAGACTGGTAAATCAGAGGAAGCCATGCTTCTCTTAGATCCTATTTGTAATTATGGAGAGATGAGTATAGATAAGTCCTAGTTCACGGTGTTAAAAAGTTTTTTTGGTTTTTTTAGAGGGAAGGGGGTGCTTTTTTTTACTGCAGGTCATGTTCAAAAAAACATTTTTAAAAAATATTTTATTTATTTATTTGAGAGAGAAAGGGAGAAAAAGCAAGCATGAGTGGGGGGAGGGGCAGATGGAGAGGGAGAAGCAGACTCCTCGCTGAGCAGGGGGCAAGATGCCGGGCTCACCAGGAGCATGGCCTGAGCTGAAGGCAGATGTTTAACCTACTGAGTCACCTAGGCACTCCTCAAAAAACATTGAAAAGCCACTATTCTCACTAGGTTTTTGTTTTGTTTTGTTTTGTTTTGTTTTTTGTTTTTTTTTTAATCCATGAATTATTAGAACACCTACTGCAGTTCTGAGTGCATTCTATTTCTTTGTGCATTCTGTCATTCCAATCATCTTGGGAACTGAGATGAAGAAAGGTTAAAAATAAAGTGATAATAGTTGTTACCTTTGGGATGGCTTTAACTGGGAGAGGGCATAAGGAGCTTTCTTGGGTGCTGAAAATGTTCTATATATTGACATGGTGTGATTACATACGTGAAAATTCATCTAGCTGCATACCTAAGAGTTATGTACTTTAGGTAAGTTATCCCACAATAAAAAAGGAAAATAAATAAAGAGCTAGCAATTCTTGATTTAAAACAAACAAAACCTCTTAGCAAATAAGGAAATAGATCCTTCCTTAATATTATTTCTATTACCTCTCTCTGAGATAGTGGTGAATTAGCAACAGTAATCCCTACTCTTGTTAAAGCCCTTCAACCATTTGAAAATAAATAAAAAGCCATGAAAGAGATAGAGAGGGGAGGGAGGTGAAAGTCACACAAAAAAGAAACAGAGTTTGGAACACATTCAGATTCCTGGTTCCAGCTGACTTTAGTACTTAAACCTCTCCATTTTCTACTTTACTATCCCCTACTCCCACCACCACACACATACACACACACACACACACACACACCACATCACCAGTCTGTTCTTGTGTGTTACAGTTACAGAGACCTCGTATCAAACCAAAAGGAGTAAACTCTTTGGGCATACAGTAACTCTGGAATTCTCCACTCATCAACCATTCACCACTTAGGAATTTAATTATTATGTCACCTGTAGAATATCTTAAATGCCCAGACATCTGCCTAAAAACTCCCTACCCACCCCAGTTTTTGTTCTTTTAACTACCTTAATTATTCTCAAAACTTGGTGTGCCCAAGAATTATTGCATAAGGTAGTATTCATAAAACCACACTTGATGGACCTTATAGGCAATTTAAAGAATGTTTAAGGGTAATTTTGTCGCTAATTTTTGCTTTATTCACCGACTTTAATTCTGCATGGCCACACCTCTTACTATCCAACTCACCCTCCAAAGATGCAAACTTCTATTTGTGATGACAATGGTGATATCAATAGAGATGTTCAAAGGATTTAGGTTCCCTAGTTAGCTTTCTATAAAAGACCAACCCTAAAGGCCCTTTCTGGCAATGCTATTGGGACTCCTCATTCTTGAGAGCTTTCTGCTGTATCTTCACTTAATAAACTTCTACTGCTTTACTCACAAACAAACAAACGAAACTCAGTACACATACTTAGCATTAAAATCATATTAAATGTTATTTAAACTTTGGCAATTTGCAAGGATCTTGAATTTTATAGTACCTTAGTTATTATTATCATGAATGTCAGTTAATTTCACATGATAGATGGAGTGCCTGGGTGGCTCAGTTGGTTAGGCATCTGACTCTTTGATCTCAGCTCAGGTCATGATCTCAGAGTTATAAGACTGAACCCAGCATCAGGTCTGTACTAGGTGTGGAGCCTGCTTAAGATTTTCTCTCTCCCTCTCCCTCTCCCTCTCTGCCCCTTTTCCCATCTCTCTCCCTCTCATATATAAACAAACAAACAAACAAATAAATGAATGAGTGAATGAATAAATAAATAAAGTATCATATGATAGATATACAGACAAGCAAATTGATAGATATTCTGCATGGGTGCAACCTTGCTTTCTGTCTCCCAGTGTTATCTCCCATTACTCCCCTTCACACAACCTGTGCTCTAACCAGATTAACCTCCTTGATATTTTTCATCCCAATCCTTTCCCCAATCCTATGTGGTAGCTTCCATGTGAAATATTCCCCACCAGTTGCCCTTCCTTCTTTGCACATCCTACACATCTTTCCATGTTAACCCCAAATGTGACATCTCCCCATATTTCTAGAATTTTTCAATTTAATGCCTGCCTCCTCCAAGTACTTACCTGATAATCTGATCTTTTTTTGATACATCACTGTCTCCATTTTATTACAGTAATTTAGTATGTGTCTCGTCACCCTCTTCACTGCTTTTCAACCTTTTTCTTGTCGTGGCACAAATGGAAAATGATGATATTTATAAAGCAAAACTAAGAAAGTTGCTCTTAGCTTTTGCCACTTGGCCCAGCCGCTGGAAGCTGGGGAAGTTAATGGGCCTAGAACACGTTCAAGCACAGGGTCTGGGACGTTGTCTGGTACTATCCCACGGTAGAGTGTGAGCTCTCCGGTTCCACATTTGAATGGATCGTTTGGTATTTGTCTTTGTTGGTTTGACTTATTTCACTTAGCACAATACCCATGAGGTCTAAAACAAATGAATAAACAAACAGGTGTATCCATACAGAGAACAAACTGACATTTGCCAGAGGGAAGGGAGGGGTGGGGGGATGGGCAAAATGGGTGAAGAGGAGTGGGAGATACAGACTTCCAGTATGGAATGAATAAGCCACTGGGTTAAAAAGCACAGCATAGGGAATATAATCAATGATATTGACTAGCGTCATATGGTGTTAGACGGTAGTTACACTGTGGCAAGCAGAGCACAATCTATAGAGATGTTGAATCACTCTTCTGTGCACCTGAAACTCACATAACATTGTATATCAACTATACTCAAATTTTTTCTCTGAAAGAATATAAGTTCCCTGCAGGCAGGATCCATGTTTGCTTATCTCTACCCATAGATTCTAGTTCAATGTCCTGTACCTATAATAAATGAATAACTGAATAAATGACAGTGCTGTTTATTTTTACAGACTTCTGAGAGCTTCTGGTTTCGGCTCCATCCTGTAAAGAACTTGAAAGTCATCACTCCCATCCTTACAACAAGAACAAAGCCAAAGAAACTTAAGTATCAGTGCCTTTTCTTGGACTCATCAGGAAATTGAGGTTGCAGGGCAAACTGCACTCCAAAATCTGGAGAGACAGGTAAATACAGAAAACCACAGCCAACATCAGCTTACCTGAAACAGAAGCCTCTGGAATATCTGAAACTGATAGGAACTCTGCAAACTGTTAGTAGTAAGGTGTGGACTTGGGTGACAGTGAGAAAGTCCTGGGGACTGCAGTCTTTGGGGGTCCCCACATCTCCATGGATTTTACCTCTAGGAACTCACCAAGTTCTGAAGCCAAGAAAAAACTCCTTCTGTTTCTGGCAGAGGAGGGGAAAATAAAACCATTTTGAAACACACCAGTCTGAGACTTATGGGGGGGGGCGCGTTAAGATGAGAAGTTACCTCTCACCTCTTAACCTTCCTGTCTCTCCTAAGGCAGGGTAGGGGAAAGGTTGAGAAACACTTGTGAAAGTCATAGCCCAAGGACATAGGCCCACCAAAAAGGCTGAAACTTAATCATAGGAATAAAGGATGTTTCCCTCCTCCTACACCTGACCACCATCCTACCACTCCAATGTAATCATAGTGGATTACAGCTTAAAGAGCTGCAAGGTGCAATCTCTATATAAGAAATTTTTAGGAAAATTTTAAAAACAAGAATACCAAAAGAAATTGAAGCCTCTGATACCTACTGGTACAACGGACATTAAATATAGCTTAGTTATAGGCAGATTAACACAAAACTTCACAGTAAAAGCCTATTCACCTCAGTTCCCACTACCTGATACATCATGTCTGGCTTTCATCAAAAAATGGCAAGGACTATTAATAGGCAAGAGAGAAACATAGTCTAAAGAGACAAAGCAAGGATCAGAACCAGTCTCAGATATGACATAGATTCTGTAATGATCAGATAGGACATTTAAAATAAGTATGATTAATATGAGAAGGGGCTTAATGGGAAAAGCTGACAACATGCAAGAACAGATGGATAATGTAACCAGAGAGATGGAAACTCTAAGAAAGAATCAAAAGAAAATGCCAGGAATAAAAAACACTGTAAAGAAGATGATGAATGTCTTTGATGGGCTTGTCAGTAGACTGGACATGGTCCCAAAGAAAGAATCAGCAAGGATGAAGATACATCAATAGAAACTCCCCAAACTGAAATGCAAAGAAAAAACAGAACGAAAAGAGTAAAGAACAGGAGAAATCTGTAGGGCAATTTCAAAAGATGTAATATACACTAGTTGGACTCCAGAAGGAAAAGAGAAAGAGAATGAAGCAGAAGAAATATTTGAAGTAATAATGGCTTTTTCCAAAATTAATGACAGATACCAAACCACAGATGCGGGAAGCTCAGAGAAAACCAAGGAAAAGAAATGCCCCGAA
>PITA01012549.1:0-61447 GCA_004023965.1 Spilogale gracilis
CTAATTTGGGTTAGCAAGGGGTACGTGATGAGTTGCACGCTCACAGTCTTATGGAATTTCTTTAGGTCTCTGTAGGGCTTGAGGGGGCTGGGTAACTGCCTGCCCGTTGCTAGGCTTAGATAACAGGAGGCTTAGATAACAGGAGGAGGGTCTGCTCTGACATTCTGGAGGGTGGGGGAGCCGTTACAGTATCCTTTCACTTTTATGTTTTTCATGTGTCATTAATTTTTTCAGAACTGTATGTTTTGAATATTATGATGTGCTAATTCTAGATTTTTTTCTTCTTAACGTTTGTTTTTGTTTCTAGCTGTTCACTGTAGCTGAAGTTTTGTTTAGTGACTTTTCTAAATAATTTTTATGTCTCTATTCCTCATCCTGTGTGGTCTCTGAAGTCCTTGTTTCTTTAGCTTTATTCAGCCACTGTTTTGACAGATATTCCTTTGAACACAGGAATGAACAAGAAAGAGAGAAGAGGAGGGGGAGGAATTAAGAAAAAAGATTCTTCCATGTTTTGTAAATTGGTTCTGTGCTGGGTTACTCCTTTTAACATTTAGACCATTTACAACTCTGCCTTGCCCTTCACTTTCTGCTTGGACTAATCTTAGAGACAAGTCAGTTGAAAACTTAGGGTATTCTCAAGTATTTTTAGCCATGAGTCCTGCCTTAGACATGCGCATGGCTTTCTAAATTGTCAGGGACAGTGCTTGATCTGCCCCTCCCGCCATGCCCAAGCCACCAGAAAACTTTGGTGGAGGTACCTGTGAATGTGAATGAAAGCCCAGAGGGGCTTTCCCTGCCTAGAATCCGAAAAGTCACTTACCCTGTGGGTCAGGGCAATATGTCCTTGGTGTGCTTATTCAAGACGTAGTTCCATTCAATCCTCCCGGTAATCATATCTCTGTATCTCTTATCTGTATTTCTTGATCCCTCTGCCTCAATGGTCTCAACTTCTGTGAGTTTAAGCAATCACTGTACCCTGCAGTAACAATACTAATCCTGTCTCTAGGGCAGGTGCAAAAGCAGTTAAAGATTTAACTGCACCACCCAACTTCCTCACTTTTGAATAATAAAAGACTGAGGCCCCTGTCAGTCAAGAGAGACAAAGGCAGAGAGCCTGCGAGGAGACAGCAAGAGAGAGACTGAAGGCAGAAGCAGCAAGAGAGCCTGCAGAGAGAGACTGCGAGACAAAGGCAGAGAGCCTGCAAGGAGGCCTCAAGAGAGCCTTAGAGAAGTGAGCAGGAGAGCTGGAAAACAGCGAGAGAGCCTGGAAAGAGAGACAGAAACAGAGAAGCAAAGAAAGCAGCAGAAAGAGAAGCAGACAGAGAGTAGAGAGACAGAAGAGGAGAGAGAAGTAAAGCAAGAAGGCCAAAGCCAGAGCTAGAGAGCTAGAGCTAGCAAGCCAATGGCTAAAAAGCCAGAGCGTGTGGCTGAGCCTGCTTCATAGGTCTCTCTTGACTGACTTCAGATCTGTCAACTTGCATTAGATTTCCGTGTTCGTGTCATTATTTCGCCCGCGATTCGGGACCCACACAACTCCGCCGAGGCTGGCTCCTCCGGCAGCGACACTAAATCCCCCTATATATGGGGAATGTATAGATTTCCCAAATTTTCTTCACATGTTTTCATTACTTAATGGTACTGCTTCAACTCTAATCTTTTGCCCTAGACAGCTGCAAGTAGTTCATTTGTCTTATGATTTTTCCTCCTTGAGTGAATTCTGAGTTGGACAACACAAGGGCAAGTGCCTCACCTTGGTCCTTTAGGGATCTCCCAGACAGAACCGATAAACATATTCTTTGTTAATAAGCCAAATCTGCTCCTTCTAGAATAAGGAACCAGAGGTCCACCTTTGGGATAGGCTGTTGTCTTCAAGTCTACCACTTAGCTGGGAGAATGGGGCAAGAACAAATGGAAATGCCACAAACTTTTCCTACCTTTTGCAACTTCTTTCTTGATTTAGAGTTACTTACTATTTTCCAGAGTTCTGGAAAAGTTAATTCTGACAGTTTTTGCATGATTATTTTTGATGCTTCTGTGGAGAGATGGGCCCTTAGAGTAACCTACTCTGCATTTTCAGTGACATCACATATTTGGCATTGTTGTTAACATAAGTGTAATATTTAACGTTGGTAATAATAATATGCTATTATATAATAAAACTATAAGTTTAACCTATTTAGAACTGTAAGGGTCAACCACCCAAGAGGGCGGTCGGCTTGGAGCCTAGGAACGCCACACCTGTCAAGGAAGACTCTGAGAGACCAGTTCCATGCAAAAACAAAAGGGTTTATTCGAGCATGCTTGGGCTCACAGCCTGACCCCAAACCAGTCAGCAGCTGACAGCCCTGAGTTCCTTCGGGCGTGGCCTTATATAGAACTACATTGTCCTTTACAACAAAGCGGGCGCATCGACCACACATTTTATCAATCATTGCAAGCTGCTAGTTTGTGCATTTTCCAGGTTGCCTAGGATGGCAGTTTTGGTTGGAAGCTTTGAATGGGTTGCCATGGGTTGCCAAGGTAGGGTCCCTACCATTGTACGTTGGAGTAACATCCGGGAGAGTGGGGGCCCTACAGCAGCCCTTCATTGTTTTAACATCTGGGAGGGTGGGGGCCCTGCAGCAGCCCTTTAGAGCTAAACTGAGCATAGTAAAATACTGAATGCAGTGGACATAAACACCTCCCTGCAGTCTTTCCATAACTGATTTTATTTTCTCTCTGGAATAGCCAACAATTCAGTGGTAATTAACTTTCCTTTATTGTAGATCGATAATACACCAAAAGCAAATTTATTCCTTTAAATGTTTTCTTTCTCTATAGGTTAAATATGGGAGATGCTTTTAATTTAATCAAAGATATTTCACTTATTATTCAGTCCATCAGGTATAACATTTGAAGATTATATAAGCAGCCAAATATCGTTAAACACAAATAGCAATGATAATAATTTAAACACTTGATTTTTTACAGGACTTCACTAAGTGAATTATATGATGGTGAAAATGATAATGTTGTATTGGCATTTAAACAATTGGGAAGCATTCAAGACAAAACTTTAGGGGGGGGGGAAGGACATTGGCATTGTTAATCTTTACTTAATCACCTGATCCTGGAAAATAGAGATCATCAAGAAATTTTCCCACCCATTTGTATGTCAGAAAATGGCTTATAACATAGAACCATTCTTTCTCATATGACTCAGATAAGACTTGCAGATGATACCCCGTTTACCAATAACAATCCTCAACACACCCTTCAGATTCCTATTCTTTGTCTCATAAATGATTAGCTAAACTTTTCCCCTATTGACCAGTCTGGACAAAATGTATAACTTGACTAAACTTTACTCAGGTTTCTTCCTTCCCCACAGGTCCCTGGACTTTAATCCTTTAGCTCCTGCTGAAAACTAACTGGAAGCTTTCCCAGATGAACTGTCCCAGATCAACTGTCCAATCTCAGATCAATGACAGGCAATGTTAACCAAAATATTCCCAGATGAACTGTCCATTCACACCACAAATTCATCCCATTCCCCTACAGCTGATTCTTTCTAGCCATGTCTATTCATCCCCATAAATTAAAAAGCCTTTTCTGGCTGTTCCTTGAGACCCCTCTAAATTTCACAGTCAGAACATTCTCTTTGTGCAGTAGCCCCTCTTTCCCTATTGAAGCTCCTTACCCCACTTATTGCAATATCTTTTTGAATAAAATCTTTCCCTATATAAGTCCAAATTTGTTTTTGATTTAACAGCACCATGTTTCACCAGAGAAATAAAAGATGTTACCTAGCAAAAGTACACATTTCAGAATTTATTGGACTACTTACACAAAAATGTCTTAGCAAGAAAAATTTTTATTTAAATATCTAAATTCTCAGAATTTTTCTTCTATTAAAACTCTTATCTAATGTTTTTCTTGTATTAAAACTATTATTTTAAAAATTAGAATTATTTCTTAAGAATAGCTCTGCTAAATATCTCAAATAATTACTACCTTTGAAATGTCAAGATTTTTTAAAGATAAAAGTCAAAATCAATTTAAAATAATATGACATCACATGTCACAGCAGTAAGTTAAAACCTTGACAATGATTTCAGAAGTCTAATTAGTCTTAAATGTTTCATGGTGTGCCTACTCTGTTTTAAATGTCCTGTATCATTTTGTCTGTAAGAAAATAGGTTCTGAGTACAGTTTTCACTTCTCCTGAGATTGGTGAAGACAGATCTATAGCGACTGGGCTATAGGCTATTGGAAAACAAAACAAAACAAACAAACTTTCCATGTAGAACAGAGCACTCCTATCAACTTTGCCAGGTCATCTAGATTTACTTCATGTGTCCTCATTTTCCTTGCTTGACTTAATGTGATCTTGGCTTTTGTTTAACCTTGCATACACTGAGATTCCTCTGTTGTGAACTCACCCATTTCTGTTTCTGCTTTTAGTCTTAGCTAGTTTGTGGCATCAGTCTAGATTCTCTCCCAAATCTACTTCAGTGTTTTTCCTTTGCTACTCCTAGTTTACTGAATTTTCAGAGATATAAGGAGCCAGGCTTTACTGATGGTAAAAAGCACATAATAACTTCCAAATGGCTTTGATGGTGATGTTCAGAAGGGAAGACAGAAACAATGAGCAATGACTTTTCTGACATTGAATGGGCAAATATTGGGTTGGTTAGGCACTCATATTTAAAAAAAAAAAAATTAGCTAGGGATAAACTGCCTTTACCTACCCACTGGCTACACACACATGTCTACACTCACACACAGACACACACATATCCAGGTCTTGAAGCCTGACAAGCATCTTTATGGCTGCAGTTCACTGTTTTATATCTTCATTTTCTTTAAATAAAGGCAGCTTTAGATGTTCACTTTAGCTTTATTGCGTTTGTACAAAAATCTTGAAAATTTCTCTTAAGGGAGTTGGCCACACACCATGTTTTTCTCTCCTCAAGCATGCTAAGGACAGCTATAAGCAGATTTTCTTTTAGGGAACTGATGATTCACATTTAAATAAAATATATTTCAATAAAATTATTTTATTATTCCATTTAGTAAATTGCTGATTTGGGTAGTAGGTACAAATCCACTCTCCTACACTTTTTTTTTAAAATATTTTATTTATTTGACAGAGATAGACACAGTGAGAGAGGGAACACAAGCAAGGGGAGTGAGAGAGGGAGAAGCAGGCTTCCCACAGAGCAGGGAGCCTGAAGCAGGGCTCCATCTCAGGACCCTAGGATCAGGATCTGAGCTGAAGGCAGATGCTTCATGACTGAGCCACCTAGGCGCTCCTCCACTCGCCTATACTTTTTTTTTTTAAAGGATTTTTTAAATTTATTTATTTGACAGAGAGAGAGATCACAAGTAGGCAGAGAGGCAGGCAGAGAGAGAGGAGGAAGCAGGCTCCCTGCGGAGCAGAGAGCCCCATGTGGGCCTTGATCCCAGGACTCTGCGATCATGACCTGAGCCTAAGGCAGAGGCTTTAACCCTCTGAGCCATCCAGACGCCCTCTCCTATATTTTTATCAATAGATTTTTCTTTGGCTTAGAATGATTTTAAAGATAGAAGAGAAAATAGGATTCTATAGTTTTGCTATAGTGCTTCTAACAAGGCAAACTTCTCACAAACTCTTTATTTGGACATTTCTGTAGGTAGAGGGCCATGTCCTCCACCTCCTTCTTTTGACCTCAGTAGTCTTCAGCATCACCAGCACAGACAGCAAGCAGAGCTTTCTCATAATGCCCTGAAGCAAAATTCTGAAACAAACAAACAAACAAACAATGTATTGGAAATAAAATGTCATAGTATTTCTAAAAAGAAGCATCATTCCTCTGAGTTACAATGAGAAAGATCCATGGGCCATCAGCATTTACAAAATTGTTGACCCCCTTCATCTAAAGATTTAATATGTTCTAAGAACTATTCCCAGTGGAAGTTATTCAAAAATAATAGCATGGTTATAGTCAATAGAATAGAGTTTATATAAAGTCGATTGAACACTAATGTGTATTTATGAAAAGAATAACTCACAGTAGAATTAAATCTCCTCAACTTTAAAAGAGGTGTCCTAATATTATTATTATAAATCAGTTTAGAGTCTGGAAGGCAAATCGACAATATGCCTCCAAAGACTTAAAAATGTTTACACTCACTAATGCAGTAATTCTACTTCAAGAAATATATCCTAAGGAAATAATGATCAATTATTGATGAGCACAAAAATTTACACTCAAAAATAGAGACATTATGTATAAGAGTGAAAAAGTAAAAAACAATATTTAATAATGTGGGGTAGTTTATGTATTTTATAACTTATGCAGTAGAATACCATGATTCAATGAAAATTCCTTTATGCAGTAAAACATATTAATTTCATATATATATTTAAAAACATAGCATCTACAACATTTCATTACTGATTGTGGTGGAGAATAAGGGCAATTTTTATCTTCTTTTTATGGTCTTCTATAGTTTCTAAGTTTTTAAAAACAATAATAGGAAGAAATAAATGGAATTCTAAAAACTGTCAAAAATCAACGATCATATTAATGGTTTTTCACACAAAGTCACTCAATTATAATTCACTGTTTTAAATGCATATAGTAAATTTACTTTAATTACATGTAGACTTTGAGGTGGCTTGGTTAATTGCGTATATATGTTACAATTCACTTATTCATTTAGAAAATGAGTTATGACATGTATTTCTCAATGAGAAATGTTTATTGCCCCTAAAAGTTTAGGGTTTTGAAGGTAAGTACAAGCACAGTTTTATCAAAACAAAGGAATAAAATTTCTCTTAACTGCTGCAATGTCTTTTTCAGAAACCACTTTGGTTATGCAAAGGCTTACAGGGTCTTCTGGTTTTTTTTATGGTCTTTTGGTCCTTAGGTTATCAAGTTGCTTCTGGGTCTACTTTTAATAAACTAAAAGCCATATTACGCAATTGAAAATTGTAGTGTAAAGCAATGTGAACAGGTAACATCACTTAGTTATGTGCAAAGAACAAGGTGAAATATATTCTCAGGGCCTTGTGCTTGGTTTAATACTCAGTGATGCCATCCTGAAATTCTTTATAAGTTTTTGAACAAGAGGTTAAATATTTTAATCTTAGATTGGGTGCCAAAAATTACATATGTGGCCCTGTTATATTCTAATAATTCTTTGCTAGGTTTGATCAAAATCCAGCCTAAAGTTTAGACATATTAGAGTGAAGAAAGTGATTTGCTTACTTCTGAATCATTGCTGCTTTGCCCTTCAATGGCTAAAGGACTAGGAGTGTGTAGCCTTTTACATAACTGTCAAAATTAAATTCCTCCAAGTTACCAGTTTATGGGATCTGACTGTCTACCCTGCCTTCTATGACAATATGAGAGGAAAGCTGAACTGATCTAAGAAGCCTCTTCACAATTAGTGTGACCTTATTACAAAATGTATTTTTCCTGATACTGATCACACTTAAAATTTAACTCACAAAACCCAGTTACACCACTAAGGCATGAATATTTTATATAACTCCATCAATAATTTTTGTTTGAAACACATCAAAGAGAAACAAATTCTGTTATTTAGGTGAAGGGAGTGCCTCATTTAGCACCTGTTGATGCACTAAAGACTGTCCAATGGACTAAAGTAGATCATCTTTGTCAGAATAGTGAACTTTTTAGATTCTAACATGAAGTTACTTAAAGCTCTTATTTCAGTTTCAGAAAGGTCAAAATCTGGGTGAAAATAAATCACGTGTAGGAGATTTACTTTGATGTCATGAAACAGGGATTTTCCGTATCTCTCTTTGTATCGTTTCCTGATAGTCATCAGATCTATTTCACTTCTGGCAATTAGAATCCTGATTACGGTTTTATTATGGAAACCAAAGTCCTAAAAGATATGGAAAAGAAGAGAAAAAATTAGAAAACAGTACTTAAAGTTAATCTATCTCATATAGACCCATCCTTTTTTCTGTGGCTATTTATTCATCCTGTACTCAAACACTGGCAGGGCGACTGCGGGGGTGCCCAAGTCAGACTCCTATCACCTCTGAGAATTTTCCTTCTCTCATATGGTATACACGTGATGAAGTAGTCTACCTATTTGAACTTCTTTCCTTTGATTGATTGATTTATTTTGTTGAAGTATAATTGACACACTATGCCTATTTGTTCCAGATGTATGTCATAGTGATTCAGTATTTATATATATTACAAAATGTTCCCCATCAATCTAATTTTTCACCATACAGTTTTCACCATTCTGTTATTATAATATTGACTACATTCCTTATGCTATATGTTACATCACCATGATTTATTTATCTTAAAACTGGAAGTTTGTACCTCTGAATCCCCTTTAGCTATTTCGCCTGTTCCCCTACTCCTCTCCCTTGGTGACCAACAGTTTGTTTCCTGTTTCTGTGAGTCTGTTTCTGTTTTGTTTGTTCATTTGCTTTGTTTTTTAGATTATAAAAAGAAATGAAATAATGTGTTTGTTTTTCTCTAACTTATTTAACCTAGCATAATACCCTCTAGGTCCATCCATGTTGTTGCAAATGGCAAGTTTGAGTCCTTTTTAGTGGCTGAGTAATATTCGTGTGTGTGTGTGTGTGTGTGTGTGTGTGTGTGTGTGTGTGTGTGACACATTCTTTATTGATGGAAACATAGGTTATTTCTTGGCTATTGTACCTAATACTACAATGAACATAGGGCCACTTATATCTCTTCAATTGGTGTTTTTGTTTTCTTTGAATAAATACTCAGAAGTGAAATAGCTGGATTGTATGGTAGTTCTTTTTTTAAGTTTTTCAGATAACTTAATACTGTTTTCCATATTGGGTGCACCAATTTACACTGACAGTGTATGAGGATTCTCTTTTCTCCACATTCTTGCCAACACGTTATGTTTTGTCTTTTTGATAATAGCCAGTCTGGCAGGTGCAAGGTGATATCTCATTGTGGTTTTGATGTGTATTTCCTTATGATTAGTGATACTGAGTATCTTTTCATGAGCCTGTTGGCCACTTGACCATCTCTAAGTTGTCTGTGGTGGGACTTCTGGAGTCGGTGTGGGTCAGGGACCCAGGGTGTGCTGCGGCCACCCTACCAGGCCAGGTAGAGCATCTGGACCCCGTTTCCACCTCTGCTTTCAAGGCAGAGGGGGAATATGAAAATTGATGCTTGTTAACACCTCTCACCCTGGAAAGACTTCCAACAGTTCCTCACCCATTTAGTAGATGTTTTACAGTTAATGAATGGATTTCCTTTACTTATTAGTATAGTTGTCCTTTATCCTGCTGTATCTTCACTGTGCCCAGGCAGGTGAGTCTGTGCATAGGCACCTCAGTGATAATACCCATCCCTACTCTAGATCTCTGTGTGGAAGTTACTGTGTCTCCAACTCTCCTATCCTTCTCTATGTGGACGCTTCATTATTTGTTGTGCAGAAGCTGTTTAGTTTTCACTTCTTCTTCAGGAGGAATTGCTCTATATGTAGGTGTAGACTTGGTGTGTCGGTATGAGGAGGTGAGTTCAGGGTCTTCTTACATGAGCATTTGGACCTCCTTTCTATTTTACTTCTTAAATGTCCCATAATATCTATTTCCAGTGTCACTGCCTTGATGCTGGCCCTTATCATTTCACCCTGATTCTGCAATAATTCCTTCTTTTCACCACTTGGCCAGCTTTCACACTGTCTCCTTCCTGATTCTGCAATAATTCCTTCTTTTTAGCCTGGTCAACCTTCACACTGTCTCCTTCACATTGCATTATAAAATACAAATCAGATCATGTGCTCTTTCTACGTAAAAATTCTAGGCCAGGGAGGGAGGTTGGTTTTGAATTATGTTAGATAAATAGTGATATGTCTGAGTGAGACAGCAATTACATTTTTATTTTACAGTATATTACTGTAAAAAGAAAAATTCCAGCTATTTGAAATATTTTGGATTTAAACTCAAATACTGAAAAATACAAAAATCAATTCCTGTATACTAGCTTCAAAAAGAATATTGTTTTATAAACCAAGTTCAATTTGTCTTTTCAAATGGAGTGATGGGGACATCCAGTGGTCAATGAGCATAATATATATATGTGTAGATATATATTTATATATAAATTTATATATATTATAATATAAATATATATATTGAGGATACTTTAATTTTTGATGTCTGAATGTTTTGGGTATAGAACTCTAAGCAGTCTTTTCATAATTTGAGGTGATTAAATTATGATGAAGTCATATCATCATATCAAGGTGATTTACCCAAGTTTCCATATTCAAGTTGTATATCATTCACTTAAAGTAAACTAGAGAAAAATACCTGTAGTTTTCTTTGGTTAGGGGTAATGTAAACAGCTTGGACCAATATTTTACATTCGAGGCCATCATATGTCAAAAACTCAATTAATTGAATATACAATACTCCTCTTTACCTCCAAAGCATTTGGAAGTACATGTATTTTCATTTTTGCATTGAAACACACACAGAAGAAATAGAATTTCTATTTATTATAAGTAGCCCTCAACTTGGACAGATTTAGAATCAAACTAATTATGCTTATTTCCCCATGGCCATTCACAAGTGAAATTTCATTCTGTTTTTGGAGAAGGACACTGTTGAAATCATTCCATGGCATTGCCCAATACGTTATTTACAAAATCAAGTCAAATTTTTAAAATTATTTAAGTCAAGTCAAATTTTTCTACAAGGAAATAGAATAGAATAGAATAATATAGAAGCAGAAAGCTGTGAGCAGAGGATACATGTGTTCTGAGGATACATATATAGGTTGATTATTGTACATAAATAAAAAATACTTCTTACACAAGATATATAATAAAAATATTCTTGACTATTATCATATTATCACAGCTTGCTAGCTACTTTTAATAAGTTGGTCTGTAAAAATGAATTCGAAGATAAAATACTGATTCTTAAAACTACTGTATTACTGACTTTTAAAAAATAATTTTCACTGAGTTTTTGTAGCTATGATATATGTATAATGATTTGTATCAGAACTTCTCTTTTTCTAAAAATGTGTTATGCACATTATGGATAAGATGTGCTTTGTCTCATGCATTTAAGTGTTTTTTTCTTAAATGCACCAAAGGATGTGTGATTGACTATCACACTAAACATGGACAATGTTCTCATTTAATTACAAAATAGGTTATTGTCTCTTCTTTTTGTTTTTTTTTTGTTTTTTTTGTTTTTTTTTGTTTTTTTTTTAAAGGCAGATTTTATTTTATTTTATTTTTTTTAAACTTTTTTTTTTAATATTTTATTTATTTGACAGAGAGAAACACAACAAGAGAGGGAACACAAGCAGGGGGAATGAGAGAGGGAGAAGCAGGCTTCCCGCTGAGCAGGGAGCCCGATGTGGGACTCGACCCCAGGTCTCCGGGATCATGACCTGAGCCGAAGGCAGTCGCCCAAACAACTGAGCCACCCAGGCGCCCCTTCTTTTTTTTTTTTTTTAAAGATTTTATTTATTTGACAGAGAGAAACACAGCCAGAGAGGGAACACAAGCAGAGGGGCTGAGAGAGGGAGAAGCAGGCTTCCCGCCAAGCAGGGAGCCCGATGTGGGGCTCGATCAGGGGTCTCCAGAATCATGACCTGAGCCGAAGGCAGTCGCTTAACCAACTGAGCCACACAGGGGCCCCTGATCCTATATGTTTTGTACTTGAATTAAGTATGCAGTAGGGGTCTTTGACAAAATACAAAACCTTTTGGTTTTGCCAGCTTCTTCATATGCTACGAAGCACTAAAGCACATGGAGGAGAAGGCCCCACAGAGTCCTACTTCTCAAATAACTCAATTTGATAAAGAAAGCAAGCATTATTTATTTGGTGGTTCTCATTTTGGTGCATATACATTTTTTTTCCCACTTGAGCATAGTTTGTTTGAAATGAATATATTTGCATACAAGTTCAAAATGTTTAAATAATAAAAGTTAGTGCTTTGAGAAAGTAAACAGGATTTTCTGGGAAAATTTAAAAAATGTGGTCATACTTACATGGATGGCACTATATAGTCTATAAGCAAAATAGGCTGGTTTATCTCGAACACAAAGAACTAGGAAAAATCAGAGGAAAAAAATTTGAGAGTGACAACATATATTTTCTTCAGAATCTGGGAAAAAAAACACTTCTTTTTTTCTGCTAAAATCCTGGGAGAGTGCAATTTTTTGAGCCCTATGTGGGAACCCTCATTGTATACTGTAGTAAGATTTCAATATTTAGAATAGTGGTAAAACCATAACCTGTAGAGAAATGTAAAGCAACAATATTATAATGACTCATTCAGATTTTTATTTAGTCTGTCTTTCTCTTGGAGATCTCTTAGTTCCTTCACAGCATCTAGTGAAGAAAAATGTGTCCCTTTTATCTGAAAATTAAATACAACTTCAAAGACACACAGGCTATCACCACTATTGTAGATTTTTATTATTATAAAGCTCAATATGCAATTGATTTATTTTCCCAAACACTATTTTCAGTCCCTCATAGACTTGTGAATAGATCTGAGGTCTTTCTCTCTTCTTTTTAAAGATTTTTAAATTTATTTTAGAGAGAGAGAGAGAAAGAGGGACACAGAGTGGGAAAGGGGAGGGAGAGAGGGAGAGAATCTCAAGCAGACTCTCACTGAGTGTGGAGTCTGCCTCATGGGACTGAATCTCATGGCGCTGAGATCATGACCTGAGCTGAAACCAAGGGTTGGATGCTCCACTGATCGAGCGACCCAGGCATCCCAAATCTGAGGTCTCTTAAAAATAAAACAAAACAAAGTGAAAACTGGATGGGTGATAAAGGGGCCTGGAGTAGTGTTAGGAGTCATCTAATCAACACCATTACGGCATTAGAACCACTTAAAGCCTAGTGAACAGTTGTCCTTGATGGAAGTCAGTCATCTTTACTTTTATTTATAACTGTGAACCTCATAGCACTCTTGAGTCACAGCTAGAATGTGGACACTTTGAGGAGATGGCCTTTTGTTGTTTTACTGTTCCTTTTGCACAGGCTAAATCAATGGCCACAATAGTAGATGACTCAATAAATGTTTATTGAATAAATGAATGAATCAGTAAAATTATTTTCTGGTATTTTTCATGTCCACTATTTCCTCTCACCCACTGCTTTGTCTGTGGTATGGTCTATAGTGGAAAGAGAGCTACCTTGAAATTCAGATGACGCGAATTCTAGTCATAATTTTGTTTCTCATTAGTTGAGGGACTTTGAAGTAGTCAATTAACCTTCTTGGACTTGTTTGTTAAATTAGTTGTGATGTGATACATGGTTATTAAATTATGTTGAGAATTAGCCAAAATAAATAAGCCAATATTCTCAGAAAAACATATACATATTCATATATTGTATACTATTTTAAGGATTTCTTAGAGCCCACCAAATATTTTTAATGGAACACTACTTAAAATTTCTTTAGAAGCTAAGCTATAAAAATCATGTTCCCTATCATCTCAAATGCCCATGTATGTTTGTGGCAGTCTAGGAATGGAAAATCACAATATACATTTATTCAACAAATATAAATGATTACTTGATGTGTGTTCTCTATGGGGACATTTCACAAAGATGCTTCATTTGTAGTTCCTACAATGCATGCTGTCAAGTCATAGCACAGAACAAGGTACAGCATGGGTGGGTTTCACAGTAGTTGTTATGGATAACTACATTATTTTCCCCTCTAGAGGAAGATATCTTTTCTTAGGACAAAGAGGTAGGTATGTCTCTTTCACACTAGCCTGCAGAAATCACTATTGAGTAACAACTTGGTAAATTTTTATTTATGGTAGAACTTACCATGAAAGACAAAATAATAAAGATAATGACAAAAAGACTGTTCCACTTGGAGAAAAGGAAGCCAAATTCCTAGAATTTATCTGCTCTTTAGTAAGGGAATGGAAATCAGTACATATAAAATGAATTCAAAAGTATAAGATCCCAGTTACCTGAGAGAGTATCTGAGAATTCAGTGTTTCCTAGTATGAAAGTTAAACCAACTATTAGAGAACGGTATTAGTTCATTAAAGTTATCAGGTTGCCAGTTTAGTGCATTATATCAGTAGCTAATGTACTTTTCCTCTATAGAATTAACATCTTTACTAAATAATTAAATCCAGGGGAAATGACGCAGTAAAGAGCAAAGTCCTGCATCTTTAATTCAATCAGAGCTAATCATCATGTACTGTGGAATCAAAGGTCTGCTTTACACCAAATAAATTATTACTTACCAATTGCAACTAGCAACTCTTGGAAGTATCCATCATAGCATTCATTAATGGCATCTACTATGTCTTGCCCAGAAATATTTTGAAATTCCTGGAAAACTTCAACAAATTGATATAATTCAAAGGAGATTTTGTACATATTATAAATTTAAAATATAAATATTGTAAATTTAAAATATAAATATTGATTAGATTGCTACAAATGATGAAAGTAAATAAAGTATAGGGGTAAAGGTTGAGTTGGAGTAGGCTGCTTTTTACAAATTTTTATAATGTTTTATATATATAGAAAAAAACATAAAACAATTTTTTTAACGAAAAGAAACAGAAAAGCATAAAAGCCAAACAATGCGCAAACTAAAATGAGTGCACCTCAAAGACAAATATGGTGGCTTCACATAAATCATGACATTAATAATAATCTCCTTGTAATGGAAGAGTTAAACCATGTTTACTATATTCTCTTCAAGAAAAGATCTAATATGCCTAATAGAAAATAGGTAATTTATTTAAGTTCTCCATCACAAACAGAAGATTTTAAAAGATTCAGTATTTAAAGTTTATATAATTCAATTTTTGGAAAAAATAAAATTATAAGAAAAATTTATTGTTTGGTAATGGCATTAGATGAGACATATCTGTATAAATGTAATTCATTTTTTTTCTTTGTGATGACTGATTTTCCTCTATATGTAACATTTCCCTTTTTCCCCCTTCTAATTAACTACTTGCTTTCTATTAAACTATCAGTTAAGTAGCTGGAAAGAAACCTGATTAATAATTACCCAGCCATAGTTGTTGATAGCTTTTGTTGCACAGGATCATTTGCAGCATGGTTTTGTGTTCCCCTGTCTTCTGCTGACAGGCTTCCCACAGGACCTGAAACATCATACCGCTTGGAAGTAGCCCCATAACCACCCCCGGCCATTTTAACAAAGGTTTTTCATAGTCACTTTGAGATCTGGTTCTAGTTACCATCGCATCCTGAGCAGCCATAGCAGGGTCTGTATATCCTTCCTCTCTGCTTCCCTGTAAAATAAGCACAGATTTTCCTTTGTAAATTTTCTTAATTAACAACTGATATAGGATTATTGGTACAAAAATATTTGAACCACCCAAAACATTTCTAATTCCTAAAAAAAAAAATTCTATCATTATTTGGAGTTAGTCTACATTTGTTGAATACTATATGAAACACAGGTCCTTTTTAAAAATGTGGGTTTTATATTTTCTTTGCACCAGTGGTAATCTTTCAAAGACATTGAAATGTTTTTCATTTTTCTGACTCTGTCCAGTGTTTTCTTCCCATCAAACTGAGCATCCAAGGCCTGGCAGTGGATAGTATATTTGGATTTCGCATTGTTAGAGTGAAAAATGCAGAGAAAAAACAAGTTAATATTCAGTCTCTGACTTGTCAAATAGGATACATGCAACAATAAAATAATAATGAGATACAGATTTTGTGGAGTAAGAATATTTTATGAATTTGTATCAAGCCCATCACTCCCATCCATTTATAATATAAAGAACAGACATGGCCAAGTTGATTATAGAGATGTCCATTGCAAATAGGAGGGAAGGAGGGCTAGCCAATGCAGGAGCTTCTTGTCTCCAAGGATTATGACTACAAGGGCTAGAGGGAAGAGTTAGGAGAGGCAATGTAATTAGGCAGTTCATTTACTGGTTCCCTTAGGTTGAGATCTGGAGGGAAGGCTTTCTTGTTTTGTTTTGTTTTGTTTTGTCTTCTCGTCTCTTCTCCTTTTCTTTTTTCCTTCCTTCCTTTCTTTCTTTCTTTCTTTCTTTCTTTCTTTCTTTCTTTCTTTCTTTCTTTCTTTCTTTCTATCTTCTTTAAATTTCTTTCCCTTCCTCTCTCCCTCCCTCCCCTCCCTCCCTCCCTTTTTCTTTCTCTTTCTTTCTTTCTTTCTTTCTTTCTTTCTTTCTTTCTTTCTTTCTTTCTTTCTTTCTTTCTTTCTTTCTTCCTTCCTTCCTTCCTTCCTTCCTTCCTTCCTTCCTTTCTTCCTTCCTTCCTTCTTTCTTTCTTTCCTTCCTTCTTCTTTCTCCTTTCTTTACTGTGCTGAGAGAACATTTAAAATATAGTGGCTTCTGCTCCTATCAGCTTTTTGGACTGTGCAAATAGCCACATTGCAAGGAACTCAGTGATATAGCAAGATCAGGTAGAGGGAAGTCCTAAATACAACTCTCTTGATCTCAATCCCTAAGTAGCATTAATGGGTCCCAAATTTCTTATCTGCTCTTAATGGAGGAACTTGCATGCTAGCTGAGAACCTGGCTGGGGAGCTTGGCAGATGGTGTTGTTTATGACCATTGTTCTAGTAGTCAAGAGCTATAAAGTAGACCACATTGATAGAACTTAGGGGGATTCTTCAGCTCCAGTGAGAATAAAGATGAGGCTAAAAGCCTTAGAATTTTACTTGGCTTTGACAAAATTGAGACAAGAAAGATTATAAATTAACCTGATCCATGGTTTGGCAGCTGATTTTGAGAAATGCTCATACCATGGACATCTAGCTCTCATCAGCTACATGCCCAGAGTTGTCCAGAACTACCATTTGATACACAGGATGAGCAGGATGCAGAATATATCTTCATGATCTGAGACATTATCACTCTCATAAAGCTATCTCCTAAGTACACAAATGTCTTTCCACTAAGTGTTCTCTTGGTGAGAAGAAGAAGGGAGGGCCAGAAATCTGAGAGTTTTTAACTCAATATCTATGTAAATGATATTGAACATGTACTCACATTGACTATTCAAAGTATTACATGGTTTAAATTTGCTATATTAAATTAAATATTAGGCTTTTTTTCTTGGTAACCCAAAGCTGGAAGTATATGAGAAAGAGCGACTTATGTAGAGAGCAATAAATAAACTAAATACTTTTGTGAGTAAATTTGTAGCCCTGGAAAATTTAATATTATAACTTGAAAGTTGTGTATCACCTAGAGGTGTCCAGCTAAGGAAAAGTTGATACATTTTTTTTCAAGACACTGGATACATTTTTATTGAACCTTTTAGTTTAAAACATGAGATAAAAGGAAAGCCAAACTGTGGAAAGAGCCAAGGTGCCCTTCAACAGATGAATGGATAAAGAAGATGTGGTGCATATATACAATGGAATACTATGTCTCCATCAGAAAGGATGAATATCCAACTTTTGTAGCAACATGGACTGGATTGGAAGAGATTATGCTGAGTGAAATAAGCCAAGTAGAAAAAGTCAAGTATCACATGGTTTCACTTACTTGTGGTGTAGAAGGGGTAATACAGAAGACAGTAGGAAAAGGAGAGTAAATGGGAAGTAGGGTAATTCAAGGAGAGAAATGAAACATGAGAGACTTTGGACACAGAATCAAACTGAGGGACTTGGAGGGAGGGGGCGAGGGGATGGGAGAGCCTGGTGGTGGGTACTGAGGGCATCTATTGCATGGAGCACTGGGTATGGGGCATGGGCAATGAATCTTGGAACACTGAAAAAATAAAATAAATTTAAAGTCAAAAAAAAGAAAAAGGAAAGCCAGTTCTCCTAAACCATTATTTTACACAACTGTAGTAAAATATTTCAAATTTTAGGGAATTATAATGGATTACATATCTTAAAAGTTGGGGATCAAATAAACAATATCCAGCTTCTTGAATTTTCCAATTGACTCTTCCCTTACAACACTAACCAGTTCAAATTAGTTACATAAGTTTATTCAATGTCAAGTTTTACTGTGCTGATGTCTTTTTGTCCAAAGCATTGCTATTTCAATCAATATCCACTAATTACACTTCAAAAATGAGTTTTGCATTTAGTGGAATTTTGGCATCAGATGTCTTTTCTTTCCACAGGCCCTCTCTCATTCCCTCTAGTTGAGCCTTTTCTCCTTTACTCATAGTCAAGAGTGCTTCATCCCATCATCTGATGAATTTGCCTATTCCAACCTTATAACTTATAGGCATGGCATTTTTCTTCTCCTTTGAACTCTTTTGAATTTTGGTATCAAAAACAACCCTGCCCCGTGGTGTTCCTGTATACCAGCCGTGAACAGCCTTGCCCTTTTTGGGAAGCTGGTTTTATGTCCCCAAGAACAGATTTTATATATTTTGGTAGGACCTCATCCAGAGTCTCTTCAGGCTTGGTTTCTTTGGATTTATCTTCATTAAGCTTCACATTTTTCACTTGCTTAGCCACTTCACTTATATTTTCATTACCCTTGAAGTGCTTACTTTCAAAAAGATAATTATACATTGTAACCTAATGGTTCTTGTTAGCTGTCTTAGTCACATTTTTAATGTTTCCTAATAACTTATTTCTACAGGAAAAAAATCTGAACCAGGGTCCTGTAGAAACTTGATAATGTCCTTTACAGTGCAGCATGCATCTTCATGGTCCAGGCCTACTGTGGAACGGCCAATGCCGTCTTCCCCCAATGTCTGTGCTTTACCTGGAAAGTTGATACAAACTTATCAGACACATTTCTTCTGCCACATTTCATTTGCCTAAAATATCAGGTGACTAAGAATGCACACATGAAATTCTTATTTTTAAAATCTGTGATTTTTGTATAAAGATATGCTTTCTACATAGATGGACAAGGAATAGAAGATAATATTTAAGTGTGAACATAATTTTATTAATGTTAGAATTTGGGGAGTTATTTTATTCACAAATTACACAAGTTTTAAGGTACATGGAGCTTAGGGATTATATAATTTTTCCCCTTGAAGATAAAAAATAAATGGGTTCACAGATACTAAGTGAATTGCTCAAGGTCTGATTATATGAACAAGATGATTTTTTATTTCAGTGCCATTTCTGGCCTGATATTTGGTTACTGTACTCTTCCCTTAGCCAAAAGAACTCATTATTTTCAGATAATATCCTTTGGTCAGTCTCTTATGGTTTTAATTTACTCAAGCAACAAATGACTAGAAGCAATAAATATGCTATAGCTTCTATGGATATATGCCATTTTTTTAAAAACATAAATTTATCAAGGTAATTCATAGTCTTCATCTTATTTGACCTATTAGGAGGATTTGATACAATTACTCACTCTTTCCTCCTTGCTATGTCTTCATCACTGGGCTTCCAGGATCTGCACTCTCATTTTTCTTCTTTCTACTTCCCTGGTTACTCCTTCTCAATCTTGTGTATTGGTCTCCCTTTTACTTTTCAATCTCTTAATACTGAAAAGTTGTAGTACTCAGTTTTTGGTGCTGCTCTTTTTTTGCATCTACAATCCTTCCCTTGTTAATCCTAACTGTGTGGCTTCATATTTCATTTATGTTACAATGATACCTGATTTTTACATTATTAGCTTAGATCTACCATCTGAATCTAAGATGCATATATTCCAATTGCCAACTGAAGATCTTCACTTGAATTTCTAATATACATATTAGACACAACATGTTCAAAATCTATTTCCTGAACTCCCTTGAACTCAAAAACCTCTTATATTCACAAACCTCCAGTTTATGACAAGTCCATCATTCTTACTGCTCAGACTTAAAAATTGAATAACATTTCATTCCTTCTTTTTACTCTATATTCTATATTTAATCCCTCAGGAAATAATATAGACACTACCTTCAAAATACATGCAAAATCTGGGCACTTTCCTCACTGCCAGAGCTCGCCTATGGATCCAAATTAATATTGTATCTTGACAAAATTTTTGCTGATACAGCATCCTTACAGGCTTATTTCTATCCTGTTTCCCCACTTTTTCTTCAACATTGTATCTAGTGTAAATATTTTAAAACATAAAAATCATATCATTCCTTTTCTCAAAATCTGGTAATTATTCACCTCTCTCCATTTCATTCAGAACAGAAGCAAAAGTCCTTTCAAGGCTGCAGATTTGACCCAATTTCATCACCTGTTACCTTTCTGACATTACCTACCACTACCATAGAACATTTCCTTGGCTTGTTCAGATGGCACCAGCTGGCCTTCTTGTTGTTCTTCACAGCTGTCAGCCATTCCCTTGTCTTAGAACTTTCCCCCTAACTTTTCCCTTTGCCTGGAATGCCCTATCATCACCATCCATTTGCCAACACATTCTTTCCGAGTGTTTGCTCATATCACCTCTTCTCGATGAGATTTCTCTGACCTACATCATATTGCAACCTACCGACTATCCCCAGCCCAACAATTTCTATCTCCATTATCCTGCGCTACCATATCTTTCACTGCCTTCTAACATTCTATATAATGGACCTGTTCATTAGATTTTTCTTGAATTTTTCCTATTCCCCCATTAGAAGGTAGGCTTCCTAAAACCTGATGAGGCCTTTGTCTCTTTCGTTCACTGACAATTCCCTATTGCCTAGTATCATGCTTGGCACATTGTAGGCACTTCACAACTACTAATCAAATCAATACTAAATGAATGTAGGAAAGCTAAAGAAATAACTTTTAGATAACAGAATTCAAAGATCAGTTATATTACTATAGCTTGGCAGTATAACTTGAAATCTGAAATTATGATCCTTCCTCTTTTGTTTTTCTTCTTTAAGAGTGCTTCACTATTTGGGGTCTTTTGTGGTTCCATACAAATTTTAGGATTTTTTGTTTTAGTTCTATGAAAAATGCTGTTGGTATTTTAATAGGGATTTTATTAAATCTGTGGATTGCTTTGGGTAGTATAGACATTTTAACAATATTTGCAATCCATAAGCCTGGAATGTCTTTCCATTTTTTTGTATTGTCTTCAGTCTCTTTCATCAATGTTTTACATTTTTTAGAGTACAGGTTTGCACTTCCTTGGTTAAGTTTATTCCTAGATACCTTAATTTTTTTGGTGTGTGCAATTATGAATGTCATTGTTTCATTTCTCTTTCTCCTGCTTCATTACTAGTGTATAGAAAGGCAACAGATTTCTGTAGATCAATGGAACAGAATAGAAAGCCCAGAAATAAGCCCGCAATTTTTATGGTAAATTAAACTACAACAAAGCAAGAAAGAATATCCAATGGGAAAAAGACAGTCTCTTCAACAAATGGTATTGTGAAAACTGGACAGCTGCATGTGAAAGAATGAAACTGGACCACTTTCTTGCACCATAAACAAAACTCAAAATGAATTAATGACATAAATGTGAGATATGAAATCATAAACATTTCAGAAGAGTGTACAGGCAGTAATTTCACTGATACTGGCCATAGCAACATCCTTCTAGATGTCTCTTGAGGCAAGGGAAACAAAAGCAAAAAAATAAAGTATTGGGATACCATCAAAATAAAATGCTTCTGCACACCAAAGGAAATAATCAACTATGTTAAAAGGCAATTTACTGAAAGGGAGAAGATATTTCCAAATGACATATCCAATAAAGGTTAGTATCCAAGACATGTAAAGAACTTATACAACTCAATGCCAAGAAACCTCAAGTAATACAATTAAAAATGGACAGAAGACCTGAACAGACACTTCTCCAAAGAAGATATCCATATGACCAACAGATGCATGAGAAGATATTCAACATCACTCACCATGAGGGAAATAAAAATCAAAACCACAATTAGATGTCACCTCACACCTGTCAGAATGGCTAAAATAAAAACCTCAAGTGGAAACACTAATTTGGAGGGATGTATACACTCCTATACTTATTGCAGTATTATTTACAACAGCAAAACTATGGAAGCAGTCCAAGTGTCTCTCAATAGATGAATGGATAAAGAAGATGTGGTATATATACACAATGGAATATTACTCATCCATAAAAAGAATGAAATCTTACTCTTTGCAATGACATGAATGGAACTAGAGAGTATAATGCTGAGCAAAGTAAGCCAGTCAGAGAAAAACAAATACATGATTTCACTCACATGTGAGATTTAAGAAACAAAACAAATGAACAAAAGGGAAAAAAGGGACAAACCAAAAAACAAACTCTTAAATATGGAGAACAAATAGATGGTTACCGGGGTGGGGATGGGTGAAATAGGTGAAGGGGATGAAGAGTACACTTATCTTGATGAGTACTGAGTCAATATATGAAATTATTGAATCACCATATCGTAGAACTGAAACTAATATCACACTGTATGTTAACTGCACTGGAATTAAAAATAATTAAAAAATCAGTTAGTAGATGGAGGAAAATTGGATGGATCATTGAAATTTTCTTAGTGATTTCCAAATTATATAGCTAAGTAAACACCTACCCTTACAAAGTTTGTGGGAAATATTTAAGAATTTTCTACAGCTCTGTGTTTCTGAAATATTTTTTGAAACATAAAAGTCTTAACATGGAACTTGAAATGATGCTTGTCTGTTTGCTTTTTTGTGCAGTTAATTACCAAAAGCACTTTAAGCAGATTGGTAGATTTAAAAATGTGAATAAGTAAGTTTGTGATTTAGCTTTTTCCATTGTTAGGGTCAAGCTGTTATGTAAAAAGCCTAAGATAACAGCATGGTGTGTAACTGATGTAAATGCCAGAGAAATGGCATAAATGAGTACAGAATTTGGGTTGGAGCAAAATAAAACTGTGAAAAGAAGAAATTAAGGGAATGGAAATCTAGCTGAAGATATTTGAAACAGGTAAGTTAATAATAGATGATTACTGAAATCTGATGGCAGTGACATCCCTAGAAGTCTAACTGTACAAGTTTGAGAAACGATCGTAAGGAAAATCCTAACATCTAAGATGAGGAGTAAACACCCAATTGGGTCATTTCCACTCTTTCTTTATCACCTCCTTTGTGATTTTCACATACTCATAAATTAATCTCCAAGTAATTAATTTTTTATTATTTGACACATAATTAGATCTCCTATAAGTCTAGTTAATAAAAGCATGTACAAAGTGTTGTAACCCCCTTTAATGATCGACATTAGTTTTTAAGAAGAAGGTGTTTTGGCTGAGTTGTTCCCTTATTAGAAATATCCCTTTTGGAAAATACTTTAAAGATTAAGTAAAAAATCTTCTCTCCTAGGAAATATGACAATAATTTTCAATACTTTCCATTTCATGAATATCTTAATGCTCCTCTGAGCCAATTCCCTCAGTCTCTATTAATTCACAAAAGAGGTGTGCCTGATTTTCATGATGTTAAAAAGATGAAAGCCATAGACAGTCTTTACTTTGATTCTGAAAGTCAAATAAAATGCAGAGGGAAGTAATGGATGTAATTACAATAACTGAAGAATTTTAGAATATTTGTGTTGGGAGGGAATTGAGAGGAGAATGGGTTCACAATCATTTACAAAGTAAATCTCATTTGAATTTCAAGAAGGTAAAATAATAAATATAAGGACATACAACTGTGGCTAAAAGGAAAAGATATGTAGATTTATATCTTTTTTACACAGTATATATATTTACCATCTATCTATATCTATCTATCTATCTATCTATCTATCTATCTATCTATCTATCATCTATCTATCTATCTATCTATCATCTATCTATCTATCTATCATCTATCTATTATCTATCATCTATCTATCTATCATCTATCTATCTATCTATCTATCTATCTATCTATCTATCTATCATCTATCATCATCATCATCATCATCATCTATCATCTTTCTATTATCTATCTATCTATCATCTATCTATCTATCTATCTATCTATCTATCTATCTATCATCTATCTATCTATCATCATCTATCATCTATCTATCTATAGAAAAGAGTGATTGAGAAAGAGAGAAAGAAGAGACAGACAGATATAAAGAGATTGAGAGAGAATAATGATTCCAACTATAGGGTAGAAAAGATTTGTTCACAGTGAAGTAGCCCTTCTATCTGGTTGGAACTCATCAGTCTAAATTGCACAAACTTTAGAAAGGAATTCTATTTCTATTTCCTTTTTGTAAAATGTCTAGACAGCTCTCTCTGAAGTGATGTACACCACAGATAGTGGTCAGGGGAAGTGATAAACTTTTTCAGTTCTCTAATTCACTTTTTATCTTTTCCCAACCTTCTAGATTTACTAATCAAAATGGTAAATCAGAAGCTCAGACTGAATAACCACTAATGTAGAAGCTGGGAGTCAATGGGAAATCTTCAAAATTTTAAAAAAATCTAAGAGAAATTATACATTTGAGTATATATATATATATATAATTATACATAAACAGTATGAATTATCATGAGACTTCTGATCTTCAAAAAGACTATTATTAAAAGAGATTATACAAAGATACCTCTTTTTACTTCCATTTTCTATTGTAATTTAAGTAATTTCTATGAAATGCATATTATTTTGTACTTGTAAAGTTTGTTTTACATTAAGAGAAATGTACTATGAAACCTTATAAGTATTTAATCTTTAAGTAAACTTTATTAATTTTCCTTGGCTTCTTATAAAATCTAAGTCTCTATTCACTCTCTTTTTTTTGATATTTTCTCTTGGAAGGAAAACTTTACTACATTGAAAAGCTATTTTAAAGTTAAACACACAAACATGTTCCAACGCTAGAAAGTGAATTAATAAACACTTTATACTATAAGGTCATAATCCAAATGAACTAAAACCCCATGATGACATAAATTAGTGTGTTGTTTTAAAATATGTATATCTATATTGATAATTTTACTATATAAACAAATACACATACTCACATGTACACATTTATCAATAATAAAGCATTATTGTTTAATTTCATGGAAAAGGAACTGCAATTATGAATAAAATTGACTGCCCTATTACATTGAGGAAACATTGTTCACTGATTATTTCCCCCATGACTTATTTTCCATCATGCTTAATTTTCAGAACAATGTGGTTTTTTTTTTTTTCTGGAATATAAAAATCTTTGATTTAAAAAAAATCCACTGCTGTCCTGATTCTGAGATGTCAGTCCTTTTAAGTGACTTATAGCTCAGCCATTTAAGAGGTACAGAGATTTTAAGACGTTATTTGCATATTGGTCATTGACATTTTATCAAACAAAAGTAGAACTCGAATGGAGTCAAATGGGGCTGCAGATAGGAGAAATTAGATTTAAACAATGGGGTGATCATGTACTTAGGCCTGTTTTCATATTGTCCCTCTCATTCAGTAGATGTGTAATGGTAATCCCTCTAAGCCTGGGTTTCCTTGTCTCTAAATGGAAGGGATACAGCCTTTGGGTTCCTTGGAAAGCTGACTATGAGATGGGGATCAACATGTGTCTTCTTTCTTATGGAGTGTGCTTGCAGCATTACTTATAGAAGGGAGAGAAAGGAAGCAGGATTTGAGAGCAGAAGCTGGACCATGATATAGCTTTTGGAATACAAAATTATCCTAATAACATACATTTTATTTCCTACCAGACCATGTATATTTTTATCAATAAATTGAAATAAATTTCTATTTGGATATTAAGAAAATAAAAACTTGTTTTACATTAGGCTGCAACTCATGAATTTACAATGGAACTGTTAGCTTTCCTTTATTGGGGCAATGCCTATGTCAATGTGAGTTTCTGAATGGGAAACTGTTGTTTTAATTTATATTTTGTAGCATCATTTGTTGAAAATTTAAAAACTATGACTTTTTAAATTGAGAGAATTTTAAAGAAGTTTTTAACAATTTCAGTTAGTTAATATATAGTATAATATTAGTATAATAACACAATGATTCAACACTTCGATAAGACATTGGGTACTCATCACCAGGACTCTGGGACCATGACCCAAGCTGAAGGCAGACACTCAACCAAGTGAGCCCTCCAGGAGCTCCTGAAAATTTTTAATCTAACTGAAAATGGATTTGCTTAGTACTACATTACTTTTTTCAAGTGAATAGTTTGAAGAAATCCAATTAGTCCAAATTACCAGTCTTTCCTTAATCTGGTACAGTTAATACTTGGCTTTCTCAGCAATGTTTTCTGTAGGAATTTTTATTTCTAATTCAAAATGAGAATAAACTGGCACACACACCCATACCACATAAAAAGGGTAAAAAATAATTAAAATCCATGTTGTCTGGCAATGAATGGAGAGTTAGTGTTTCAATCTAATATATTTATTAATTCTTGAATTAAATCATATAAAATATGTGTGAAGTATACCTTGAAGTTTTTAATCACAACAAACATATACTAAGGGAAAGCATACCCTGTGTTTGATTAGACATGTTAATCCATCTCTAATGAGGAAGACAGTAAAATAACATAATAAGAAAAGAAGGAAAATGAAGTAGTAATTCACTGCCATTGATATCTTACAGGGAAAATTCATTTATGATAATCATGCTCTTGCTTTAACTATTTTTGTATACAGAGTAGTTCTAGACAAGGTAAAAACACTTAATTTTTATCTTTCTTCTGTGTAGTAATACAATACTTAAACTTCAGAAAAGTTTAAAAAACTTTGTTTTTGAAAAAATAGTGCTTCGTAGAATTAAAAAAAAATAGAAACCTCTGTAAATGTTTGAATTTGTTGGGGTGCCTGGGTAGTTCAGTCCTTAAGTTTCTGCCTTTGGCTCAGGTCATGATCTCAGTGTCCTGGGATGGAGCCCCACATCAGGCTCTCTGCTTGGTGTAGATCCTGCTTCTTGTTCACCCACTCCCCCTGTTTGTGCTCCCCCGCCCCTCTGTCAAATAAGTAAATAAAATCTTTTAAAAATTTAAATTGGTAATTTTGGGAAAAAATCAGCATATAGCTATGGGTCTACTTTCCTGAATAGCTGGGGGAATGTTCTGTATTTTTTTCCTAAACTGAATGCTTCCTTTTTCCTTTTATTCTTTAATATTATTGGAACATCAGGAATTCTAACTTCTCTCCCTGCTGGAAGATGGCCAGTATGACAATCTGAGTAATAAGGAGAGGAATTGTTAGTAGCTTTTTCTTGCCTAAACACACGTCCTTTGTCTCTTGCTGAGTTTTCTGATTGTTTCTTATCTTACTTCAGCATATATTCAGGGTACATCTGATTGATTGGATCAATATGAACTCAAAGAGAATGGAATTAAGTATTAAAGATGATAAGAAAGGGAAACTAGTTTTGATTTTTTTTTTTTAAAGTCAGATTCTCTTAAATTAAGTCCCAAGTGATGCTCTCACTCTAAGTTTCCTTCTTTTTGTTGTGGTAAATTATCATGATATGTGCAACTTAATTTTTTTTCCTGCTTACACAGAGATAATAATAGATAAAATCTTCCCAATCATTTTACATGCTGCCCAAAAAAATGTCCCTGTGGTTCTCTGGTGCTTACAGGATCCTTGTCAGCCTGGCATCTCAGCCAGCAATTTAATCAGACAGATTTTTCCTATTCATCAGAAGTCCTTTGAGCCAGCCAGCAGGCTCATGCAAGACATTTGCATTCACCATGAACCATCTTCCATCCTCCTCTCCAGGTGTGCGAATGATGCTCATCCTCTTGAACCTTGGTACAAACCCACTGTAAATGAAGCCTCTTACTTCAACAAGCATTGAACTTTATTCACTCAGACTTTTTAAAGAATTTGTTCTTTGAAGCATTTATTTCCAAAAAAA
Organism: Spilogale gracilis; assembly: GCA_004023965.1. Lineage (NCBI taxonomy): Eukaryota > Metazoa > Chordata > Mammalia > Carnivora > Mephitidae > Spilogale > Spilogale gracilis. Next base: position 27,702 of record PITA01012549.1, read on the forward strand.
TCTGACTTGCTTTCCATGTGTCATACACAGACCATTGTTCTGAGACTATAAAGTTGAATGGGACTTAGTTTTCATGATTGGGAAACTGAAGCTACTGGGAGAGGTGGATGTGTGAACACATCCCACATGATATGGTAAGATGGAATAAAAATACCTAAGATAAGCTTGTAGGAGGGCAATTCCTATGGAGCAGAAGGAGGTTTTGAAGAGTAAATTCAGTCAGAAGTCTCATGAGAAACGAATACTCTCATACTAGCTTTCATACGAGCATTTTTTAATTTTGCTGGTTAGAACAACTCAGCAGTCAAGCAAATACAGGTAAATGTTGGACTTTTTTAAAAAAGATTTGTTTATTTGACAGAGGGAGAGATCACAGGTAGGCAGAGAGGCAGGCAGAGAGAAGGGGAAGAAGCAGGCTCCTCGCCAAGCAGAGAGTCCGATGTGGGGCTCCATCCCAGGACCCTGAGATCATGGCCTGAACTGAAGGCAGAGGCTTTAACCCACTGAGCCACCCAGGTGCCCATGGACTGATACTTTTACACATACATGGTTTATCTTGACCAAAAAGAAAACAGAAAGAATAAAAGATTAAAGTGGAGCTTTTAAAATCTCATATGAATTAATTATTCATGATACGAGTAGTTATCTAGAAATTTAAAATATAGCTAATATATTCAGATTAAAATAGTATGTTTTATATATACATATAGCATATAGTATGATAAACATCATCAATCTAGAGGTAAGATGAGAAATAGGGTCAAGAAACTTTCATGCAGTGAACTTTTAAAGATCATTTAAAGTGTTGACATGATAAGGTTATGTCAAAATCACAAAGCATGAATAAAAATGCAAAGACATTTACCTTTTAAAGTACTTTTAATAAATAATGCAGGACATTTCATTAGTTTCTGTGTTTATATGTTGCTATCCTTTGGGACATTCTCTATCTTGTGTCTTCCGCATAGATTTCCTGCTTATTGCCATATATGTCTTCATTCCTCCATCTTCTGTCGCTCACTTTGGCCTATTTTGGTTGCAGTCAAGTTCTCATGTTCACACTGATACCTGATCTCCAGACTTGTTTCCACTTCTTTGAGGACAAATAGCTGGACGATATCTTACAGCTATGCTTGATATTAAGGGGAGTTATTTGGTGGAGGTCTAGCCAATGAAATGTGAGCAAAAGGGATAGACATCACAGTAAGGCCTATAATCATTCCCATGAACAGTGTCCTTCTGCTTCTGTAGATTGAGGACAAGCATGACGAAATTAGAAGGTGGAAGGATGGATTAGCCACTAGGTGGAAAGAGACTGACTCTCTGGATCACTTCTTGGAGCAAAGTTGCAATCTGACTCGTAGCACCAGTTCTGGTCTCCATGTGAGCTTGAGAAATGACATTTACTTTATGCTTTTGGCTATGTATTACCAGAAAGAGATGAACTCAGTAAATAATTGGCTGGTTTGCAAACAGAAATGAACGAGAGTGGAGAGAAAGTCCAGATACTTGGTGTCTCTAACAGTTTAAAGGGGAAAACATTGATCCCAAGCAATGTGAGCTGGGACTTGAAGAAGATCTGAAAAGCAAATACCTTTTAAGACTCATCCCTGCAGCAAGAATCTGACTAGCTTTATTATCTGAGAGGACTCTCAAGGAACTGGCTTTAAGTTGTGAAAAACAAGAGGTATGGTTGGAGAGAGTGAAAGGATGCAAAGAAATATGTCTAGGAGAGAATTTTGGTATGGCTAAGTGGTATACATTATTCCCTGGAAGAAATTACATTAGAATTCTTAGAGTTTCACATTTTGTAGGACATCATGAATCCAGATTGAAGAAAAGTGGGCTACTTAAGCTGCAAACAAACTAATAGATGTCTACATTTGCCAAAATAGAGCAATGAAAGAGCTACAACTCTCACAGAGGATATACTCCACAACACCACCTCAGATAAGCCAGAAGAGGATGAAGGACAAGGAAGAACATCTCAGAGTTTGACAATAGTGGCCACAGAAATGTTTAGGTTAAAAAAATCCAGCAACTCATAGAGGTAATTGGTACTGGAATGACTCAGAAAAAAGGAAGAAAGAACATTCTATGTTCTACCCCATGTTTTCATCTAGTGATTTGGACCCCCCACTTGAACATGTGGGGCCTGGATTCTCCACGTCTTCAGGCAGCTTTCTCAACTAGTCTCCTTCTTCTTGGTCTTTCTCTTTCTGGGTATCACTCTTCTGCCTTTATTCCCTAAAAGGGTTATCATTTATTCTTTTTTCTTTAAAGGCAATGAAGTCTTTTCTTAATAAAATTCTATCTACTTACGGTTCTTAGTGAAATTGTGTGCTAACTATCAACTACTGGGTTTATGTTATTGACATAAAGAAAAAAGCTTGGGGGATTTATCTTTTTTTTAGATTTTATTTATTTAGTTGTCAGAGAGAGCAAAAGAACCCACAAACAGGGAGAGCAGCAGGCAGAGGGAGAAGAAGGCTCCCTGCTGAGCAAGGAGCCTGACACAGGACTCAATCCCAGCACCCTGGAATGATGACCTCGGCTGAAGGCAGACAGTTAACCAACTGAACCACCCAGGCGCCCCAAGTTTGGGGGATTTAGAAATGCTTCTTTCATTGCACATACACACACACACACACACACACACACACACACACACTCATACAAAATAAAAACAAACCAAGCCAAAATACTGGTTTTTATACATTTTTCCTAGCTATGGACTTCTAGATTTTCTTTTTTCTTTTCTTTTTTTAAAAGATTTTATTTATTTGACAGAGAGAAACAGAGCCAGAGAGGGAGTGAGAGAGGGAGCAGCAGGCTTCCCGCTGAGCAGGGAGCCCGATGTGGGACTTGATCCAGGGTTTCCGGGATCATGACCTGAGCCCAAGGTAGTCGCTTAACCAACTGAGCCACGCAGGCGCCCCTAGATTTTCTTTTGATAGTGAGGAACTGAACGTTGGTTCTCTTTACATTTTTGAATGCCTTTGCTGAATTGGATGACAGGTATGTTTAAGAATATGCATAAAACAAAGGTTAATTGTATCTAAAAATATTATTACAATGCTAATATGTGGGATGTTTTCAAGAAATACTAATTGAATAGAAATAATTACATTCCATGTCAGTGCAGAAAAACAAAACAAGTGACAAATTTTAATTTTAATTTAAAGTAGTGTCCTTTTGTGGTAATATATGGTACAACAGAATTTTCAGAGACAGTGCTGAGGATCAGATGCTGGCACTTGGGAGTTTATAGGATTCAATTCAAATTCTGGATTTCTACTTATTAGCTCTTTAGACAGAGAGCTAGAACTAATAGTTTTTATTCTTTTTAAAAAATATTTTATTTATTTATTAGAGAGAGAGTGAGCACAAGCAGGGGAAGTGGCAGGCAGAGGGAGAAGCAGACTCCCTGCTGAAGAGAGAGCCCAAAGAAGTAGGGTTTTATTCCACTACTTTGAAATCATGACCTGAGCTGAAGGCAGATGCTTAACTGACTGAGTCACCCAGGCGCCCCGATTCTCTGTTTTTTTTTCCCCTAAAATGCTTATAAGAATATTTATATTACAGCATTTTGTAGTTTTTTTTTTTTTTTAAGATTTTATGTATTTGACAGAGAGAAACACAGCCAGAGTGGGAACACAAGTAGGGGGAGTGAGAGAGGGAGAAGAAGGCTTCCCACTGAGCAGGGAGCCCCATGTGGGGCTCGATCCTGGGACTCCAGGATGTTAACCTGAGCCGAAGGCAGATGCTTAATGACTGAGCCACCTAGGCACCCCACATTTTGTAGTTCTTAAGTGAGAACATGCTTCTCTCTTCTGATGGTAGTAGGCCACACTAGGATCTCAGAACCTACTACGTACCCTACCTGTTTAGTTGCTTTAAAAAAATAGAATTAGAATTCTAATCTTTTAAAAGAATTAAATCTTTTAACTTCCTCACAATATATAATTATTTATGTATTTGTCTATAATCGTCATCATCTTATATATAGGTTTTTTTAAAAATAGAAATGGTGTATTATTCATATTCATTTGTTTCTATATCCAAGCCAAGTTTCTATTATAGTGCTTGAATTTATCTGGTATTCAGTAAATATTATTATATAGGATATACTGTTAAACTAGAGTTTTCTGTTCCAGTTTTTAAAAATGAAATGTATGTTTCTTACTCATGCAAAGTGTTGTCAATTTTTTGAATTTCATACCTGGACCAGGTTCATGAGTGTGTCTCTGAAGTGTCCTGAGGTCTCTGAGTAAATGTCTTCTTGAAGGTTGCTGCCATACTCTAGGGAAAAAAACCTTCCATGTTAAAGGTGTGATTTATTACAGAATCACATATCAACACACTTTGAATAAGTTAATTATTATTTCCCCAGTGGTGAGTGAAAAGTGCAGGAAATACAATCAATCTGTTAATGTTTCTTTATCTTTTGCTGCCTTCTACTAAGATAAAGTCCATCTGCTAAAGACTGCACCAAAGAAATGTGGACACCTAACAGTAACATAGGCACAAGTCTGTTTTCTTAAAAATTGAAAAACAACACTGGGAGTCATTTCACAGTCTCTGTTTCTCAAAATTCGAAATTCTGCATTCTGTGTCTATAGACTGCTACCCAGCCCAGTACTTTCCCCAAGCTTTGTCTCCTTTTACTAGTTTAAGTGAAGGTCCTTACTTCATTTCCCTTTGGGAAATTCCCATTGTTCTTGTTCAATGCAACAGAGCTAACTGTCTAGAATAGTTTCTTGACATTCAGTGAGAGGTAATACAGGATGTAATGCAATTTAAGGCATTAAACTTTTTTGAAAATGAAAATAGCCAACTTTTCTACTTTTAAAATAGGTAAAAATCTGATTTTAAGATCAATCACAGTGATGATGAGATTTACGTAAAGTGAAGTAGTTACCCATATTTATAGAATTTGCTAAGTGGTTATTGTCCTCGCTCTATTTTTGTCTATATCTCTGGTCTCTCCTGGGTGAGAAATAAAATGTTCCTGAAGCACAGTGCTGGGAACTTGCCTGCATTAATATAAACACTCACCTCATAGAAACTTGCAGTTATTTTCCCGGAAACTTTGCTTAACTTGATTGTCTAGAAAGTTGGTTCAGTTTTGAAAACCTAATCATCAATTTTACTTAGTGAGTTAATTGGTCTTGAGTGAGTGATATTTCAAACATAAGAGTGTCTTAGAAAAATTTTAAAAACACATAAACTGGAATATTTTGTGTGTCATTTGAAAAATATAGTTTATATGTGTGTAAAATATATGTACGTAATATATATTTCCTTACGCAAATAGTAGGCCTCTCGCATTTGGAAAATTTCTCCATTTGTTCTCGAAGCTAAAATATCAATAAGACAATTTTCTTCAGTGCCTGCTCCCTGTAATACAGAGAAAGGGAGAAATATAAAGGCAGTTGTATTGTGAATAATAGTGCATCTTATGTATAATAAGGATTTACAATATCCCTGGTATTCTGAGAGGTGGCAGAGGAGAAAGGAAGCGTATTTGGGAGAAAGATAGGCCCAATTCAGTTCTGGCTCTGCTATTTACCAGCCACTTGACCCTGGGAAGATACTATTTTCTGAAACCCTGTTCCTTTATTTAGAATACAACAACATGGACATTTCTAAATAATGTGGAAAAAAAGATGTTCATGACACTGATTTTTTTTTTCTGCTAGAATATTAGTTTTTGGAAAATTGAAATTAGAACCGGGGTATCCTAGTTTTCTAAAGATGTCTCAGGGCCTACTCCTTGCCTCTCCCTAAATGTGGATTTTTGTATCATTTGTCTAAGCATTGGACTGGGTATTTTCTATGGTCTCTTACAGCTATATGCATCTATTTTTCTAGCTAGTGATTATAAAGACAGCACATCTTCCAGAAAGTTTCATAAATTCTTACCATTCCATATGATACTGATAAAATACAACAGTTTATCTAAATAGTAACCTAAGACCTTTTCTTATTGTTTGTAGTCACATCATTTTGCAAGGGGTAAGAACTTCCATACACAATTTACACTAAAGTGATTGGTTGAAATGTATATGAATTGTATACAATGTCTATTCTCATCTGTAAATATGATGGCCAAAATCCAGGTTCCCTTAATTTGTTCCCCTTTCCTTTTTCCTGTCACACATAGTTCACAGATTGAATAATCTGGTCATTGGCAGGCATCGTATTGGAATCATTGCAACAGTTCTGCAGGTGTTTAATATCAGCATTTGGAAAGATGTAAAAAGTCTTTTGTACCCCATCCGTAGCCAACAAAGTCTCGAACAAATCTGTAGTCAATTTATTTCATGGAAATGACTTTTCTGTAAGGAAGAATTATTTTAATTCTTCAGAAGTAAAATTTTTGTACATTTGAGCTAGAGTTTTTGTAAAAGAGTAACTTCAGGTCACATAAATAAACAAAGATGTCATCTATATTTTGTCTCTGACTCAGTATCCTATTTTTACTTAGTCCAATTTTTACAAATAATTCAAAGAGCTTCACATGACTTAGAACATTTTTGCTTAATACATAAATACATACTAGGGAGAGATGAATGTGAATAGCGCTGGAAATTTATTGAGTTTTTTCTTTTGGTAGTTTGGCATAGAGCTGGGTCAATAGATCTGAGTTTGTAGAACAAAGGAACAGGCCCATCTCAGCTATTAGGTTGTAGAAGTTCCCCTTTCTAACAGGGTCACTTCTCCTAAGCATTTTCACTGTCTTATTTTTGCTCAGATATTCACTCCCCTAGCCCTGATCACATATAGCAACATCGCAGGATAGTTCCCTCTTTACGGAAATAGTGCCTTGTAGTTATTACAGGTACATTTTTGTGTCAGACCACTACCTTCATCGCATGCCAGAGTTCGTGAGCATCGTAAGACGGCGGTGGGTACATGAGGCCAACCATAACATCTTTGAAGTGATCTGAAAGCTTCTCCTTCAGGTCACTAATTAGGTCCTATGGATGGAAAAGTAAATACTTTTATTGCATTAGTTACCAATTTTACAAGAGAAATGGGATAATTACAGAAAGTTTTTTTTTTTTTTTAAAGATTTTATTTATTTATTCAACAGAGAGAAACACAGCTAGAGAGGGAACACAAGCAGGGGGAGTGAGAGAGGGAGAAGCAGGCTTCCGCTGAGCAGGGAGCCCAATATGGGGCTCAATCCTAGGACTCTGGGATCATGACCTGAGCCGAAGGCAGACTGTTAACAACTGAGCCACCCAGGTGCCCTCACAGAAAGTCTTCTACTAGGATTTCCTTTTCTGTGTCATTGCATGTAGTAAAAAGCCTGGTTTTGATGCATATATATGCACATACATGCATATATATGGATCATAGGAATCATGGACTTGAGGGTTTGAAAATGACTGCTGTAGTCACATCTCTGCATGAGAGAGGTCATCTACATGGACATTTTAGTCACGGAAATATAAAATGATCTTTCTTAATCCCAACACCAACTTCTCTGTTGATCTCATGAAAACAAGTAAAAATGGAAACTTAAAAACATTGTGGTTGTGAGTTCTCAGTTTTCTTGTGTGGAATTAATGAAATGTTAGACCTTAAATAAAATATGCATTTTATTTTATCATTGCAGCAGTGTCTTTTAGCAGGAGTTTCTGGTTATCCTATTTCCAAAAAACTTGTGTAAATGAATTGAGTAATCTAAGAACTTTCATCAAATAGTCACATTAATATATATATATTTTTATTGAAAATTAAACACTTGAGAAAAAGAAGCATGCTGAATTTTTTTTTCTTGGAATACATATTATAAATGTATGAAATTGATTTTAATTTTAATTCTGACTTTTATTTTACTAGTGTAGAATAGATATTTAAAAAAAATATGTATGTTGGGGTGCCTGAGTGGCTCAGTCAGTTAAGCCATGATCCTGGGGTCCTAGGATGGAGCTTAAACTCAGGCTCCCTGCTCAGCAGGAGATCTACTTCTCCCTCTCCTGCATCCCCTTTCCCTCTCCCTTTACCCTGCTCCCTGCTCATATGCTCTCTCTCTCAGATAAATAAATAAAATATTTTAAAAAGTTAGATGTATTTTTGTAAGATTACAAAGATATCTGAAAGATGTTTAAAACAACATTTCTTGCAAAGACATATAAAGTATATTCAGTTTTATTTTAAAAATATACAATATTTTAGTTCTGAGGTGATTCAATAATAGAATTCAAGAGGAAGATGCCAATGAGGCATAAGCTTTATTAGAATCAAAATGAAATTGTCATAATTTTTATTTTACTTAGGATAATCTAGCAGTATCATTCCTATATTGTGGATTTTCTTTTCAGCAAATAAAAGCACTTATCCAATAAAGTGGTAACTGGTAATACAGAGGATCTGTTGAATTTTTGGAGGGTCGGTGAAATTCATTAAATGAGCCATTAATAATGTCTAGAGTTGTGTCAGGTACTTGGAGTATATACAAGAAACATAAGATCCCCCTTTCCACAAAATTTGCATTGTATTTAATTCCCTCCTTATGCACCATTGACTATTTCTAATTTCTTTACCAAATGGTAGTTAAAGTGATATGAACCAGGTACTCTTCTAGGACTGGGGCTAATATCAACGAATACAACATGTATATGTTTTATATGTTATATATGAAACATACTCTCATGCATTCTCATGCAGGAGCTCAAAAATTTTTTTTGAATGAAAGATGGCAGTTCTTCAATATTGTTTGATTTAATACTGTTTCCAAGACATAGTTGTAGGTTCTCTCACTACAACACAATTAACTTCAAAACTAATGATAAAAATGTATCTGAAGAATCCCAAATATTTTGAAGTTAAAAAATGTATTTTTGCATGATCTAAGGCTAAAATAATCAATAACAAGGGAATTAGGAAATGCTTTCAGTTTACTGAAGGTGAAAATACAACATGGTACAATTGTAGGATGCTTCAAAGACAGTGAAGATAAATTTTTAGTTTTAAATATTTATATTATAAGAAAGACATATGAAATAAGTTACCTAAGTTTCCATATCAAAAAAACTAGAAAATAAATTAAATTCAGAATAAAAAAGAAAATAACAGAATCAGAAATAAATAAAATATAAAATTGATAAATACTAGAGACTGTCAATAAAGTCTGATTCTCTAAAAAGATCAATAATGTTAATAAAATTCTAATTAGATTGATTAAGAAAAAAGAGAGGAAATACAAAATATCAATATTGGGAATGTAAGAGTGGTATGCAGAAATACTACAGATATTAAAGGAAAAAGAAATATTATGAACACATTAATGCCACTAAATTTAAAAAAAATAGTTGAAATGGGTCAATTTCTTGAAAGATACAAATTATCAAAGAAAGCTCAAGCAGAATTTTACACTGAATCTGAATTTCCTTATAGTAATTAAAGAAATTGAATTCATAATTAACCCCAACTTGCCAATCTCTAGGTCCCAATAGAATCACTGATAAAATCCATCAAATATTTAAAGTAGAAATAAAATCAACTCTATACAAAATCTTGTAGAAAACTGTAGATGAAAAATGACTTCTCAATCTATTTTATGTGACCAGTATTGCCCTAATAACAAAATCAGAAAAACTTCACATGCAAAGAAAATTGCACATTGATATTCTTTATGAATGCAGATGCAAAAAAGTGTGTCCAATATTTATAAATCAAAGCCATCAAGATATAAAATATGTCAAGAGAATGACATGTAATGACCACAAATGCAAAGTCAACTTACACTTGAAAATCAATAAATACAATTCCTCATTTTAGCAGTAGAGGAGAAAAGCTGTGTGCTATCAGTAGATATAGCAAAAACATTTGAAAAAGTTTAACACATAAACATAGTAAAAATTCTTGGGAAAGAATGAATAGAAGGAATTTCCTTCATGCTAATAGAGAGCATTTATAAAAACTTTAGAGTTGAAATGATACCTAGTAGTGGCAAGTTAATACTCCTGTAGTAAGATTGGGAACAAGGCAAAGATACCTGCTCTTACTATTTTCATGTAATGTTATGTGAGAGGTATATACCTAAAAAGAAAAGCTAAAACTATAAAGCATAGGAACAAATCTTTGAGTTTTGATGTAGCAAAGAATTCTTGGATAGTGCATAAGAGTAACTACATAAATGAAAAAAATGATGAATTCGACTTTATCAAAACAAAATCTTCAGTTCTTCTAAGGAAGCCACAGGTGTCATTTAATATGTCTGACAAAACACTTGTGCCCAGAAGGTATAAAAATTTCTTAAAACTCAACAATAAGACAACAGCCTGATAAAAATACGGATGAGGGATTTGAACTGATAGTTAACCTGAGAAAATAAGCAAATGGGAAATAAGCCCACAAAATGATGCTTAACAGTAGTCACTAGAGTAATAGGAATTAAAGCAACAATGAGATAACACTACATATTTTTTTGAGTGGCTAAAATTACAAAGACAGATAATATCAAGTATTTGCAAGGATATGGATCATTTGGAACTATTATATTTTTGAAAACTCATCAAGTTGTACTGAAATGAATGTTTTATATAAATTATACCTGAATACTATGGATTTTAAATTTTATTTTAACATGTTATTTTGGCATCTACAAAGTGAATATTTTTTAAAGCTTCAATTTATTTAACTCTTTCAAATAGAGTTACTGTACTATATTTATGTGTTGTACTAGTTAATACCCAGTTTCAAACTATCATCTAATTTAGTAGTTTTTAGCATTTTTTCCTATAATTATATACCTATCATAACATTGTTGCCATAAAGCAATGATTCTTTAAATGGGCTGGGGTGGGGGGACCATATGAGAATCTTAGGTGAGAGGAAGATTGTGAAGTTATTCAGATGAGTTGCACAATATCCTGTTGGGAGGTAGGATGCTTGTTCTTTCATTCCAACTGAACATTACTGAAATATAGAAAAATAAGACATATAGGGTTAAGTCTAGCTGTAAATAAACATTGAATTGATTTGGAGATCTAAATATTCTGAAAGCGACTTGGATAACTGTTACTCAAATGTCCATTCTAGTTCAGAGAGATTTTTAAAAGTCTTAATAGTGGGAGTTTAAGCAGAAGAATGTGATGATTATATTAATCATTAAGATTTAATGTTTATCATCTATTAGACAGGATTCTATGTATTAGAATTACCATGATAGTTCTTTACAATACAGAACTATAAACATGGCATGATATAGGTGAGAAAATTGTGGCACATAAAGCTTAAGTAGCAAGTTCGTTCCATGTAACTAAACAAGTAAGTGACAGAGCCAGGATTCTGGCCTTCTGGTCTCTTTCTCCTGTTATTTGCTATAGAAAGCCACTAGTGATTTATCAGCAAGGTGATGAACATAACATATAGTTGGTGAATGTAGTATTTATGAACTTTTAAATCTAGTGGCAGGGCATCGAAGGTTTAAATGCAGATGGACCAACGTAATATACTTTTATTGTGAGAAGATAATGGTAGCTGACAGTGGATGGAAAGGTAGAAACATTAGAATTATCATTTCTTATGAGCTTTCCTGTAACTCTAAGTGAAGCTGATTATTTTTTTGCCACCATTGCTCTATTTTTGCATTTATTATACTAGATTTTCATGGCTGTGTTATATTCATTTTTCCCCCAAAAGTGTATTAAGACACAGACTTTCACATAAATTTTACTACATTGACCATTGGTCTCTAGCAAAGTACTGAGTATAGAATGTACAGAGTATATATAATTTACGAATGAATATCTAAACAAGTGCAAGAATAAATGAATGAATGTTTATTTAGAGAAAAACCCTATTTTACTGATTATGTGTAAAGGATAAAGTCAGTGTTCAAGCTGAAAATAACTTGGGAATTGCAAGTCGTTTATTTATCTTTAATTACATATCTGTGATATTCCTCCCAAATATTTCTAACAACATATTCAGTTACTCTGCCTATTATGCTTTCCTATGAACGGTAATAGGGAACGAAGATCTATTTATTCCACTGCGGACAGATTAGTAATGCCACTAGATGGCGCTGGTACATCGTTGTTTTGTAATTCAGGGGCGTGTGTGCGTGTGTAAATCGGCTATAGTAAACCGGTTTTATAAAAGATGTCACTAAAATTCTGTAATTTCTGTGAAATAAGCAGTATCAGATATGACCTAATGCCATTAAGGTGTGCAGGTTCTGGAGGTAAAGTATTTAGGTTTGAATCCTGGCTGTGTAAAGTAGCAGCTGTGATACAGCAAGCAGATTACTTAACTCTTTGTGTCAGCTTCCCTACCTGTAAAGTGAACATACTAACAGCATCTACTTCACAGGTTGGTCTAAGTATAAAAATGGTTAACTCAAATGAAATTCCTATAACATTTTCTGGCACATATTAGGTACTTAAAAATGGCTTTTTATTTTCTTCAAAAACTACTCAATAATTTGCCGCAGATCAAAAATGGCTGATACCGGACTGTCTCCCTCTCTCTTCCCTCTTTCTATCTCTCTTTCTCCCTCCACATCAGAATTTTGTCTGATATATTTTATTTCTCACAACTTTTTTAGTATCCAATTGTCAGTAAATTCTATTATCTCCAACTTAGAAATATATCCAGAAACTGAGGATTTCTTACCACTTTCACTGCTACAACCCTCATCCAAGCCACCATTGTCACTCCCCTATGTTAATGTTAATAGCCTACAAATGAGTTTCCCTTCTGTCTTTGCACTTGACAGTGTGATCCTGTAAAAATACAAATCGGATCAGTCACTCCTCTGCTCAAAATGTCCTTTCCCACTCAACACTCCAGGATAAACTACAAGGGCTTTCCTGTAGTTGATCTCAGATTAAACAGACATGCCAGGGTTTTTTTTATTTTTAATTTTTAATTTTAATTTTTATTCTGCGTAAATATCAGTGTCTTTGCAGTGACTGGCAAGGTACACAATATGTTCTTGGTCACTTCTCAGCTTTCATCTCCTACTCCTCTTCTCCATGCCCCTGATTCCTCTATTCCACCGACAGTTGGCTTCTTACTGATCCTGAAACAACAGACCTATTTCCACCTCAGGGGCTTTGCTTTTGCCTTTTACTCCTTGAGTGTTCTTTCTCTAGATATTCACATGGATCACCCGTCCCTGGCTTCTTCTTCTTCTTCTTCTTCTTTTTTTTTTTAAGATTTTATTTATTTGACAGAGAGAAACACAGCCAGAGAGGGAACACAAGCAGGGGAAGTGAGAGAGGGAGAAGCAGAAAGCCCGATGTGGGACTGGGTCTCCGGGATCATGACCTGAGCCGAAGGCAGTCACTTAACCAACTGAGCCACCCAGGCGCCCCTACTTTTTTTTTTTTAAATCTGTCTTGCCCAGATAGAATATAAGCTCCATCATGACAGGGCTTTTGGTCTGCTTTATTCATAGCTATTTCACCAATCCATAGGACTGTGCCTACTACATAGTAAGCACTTAAAAAATTAGTATACAATAAATAAATGAATGAAGACTACTTATAATTCAGCAATTATTTGTTTGGAGTCATTCTTGGCTATTCAAAGATGAACAAATGAAGGTCCCTATCCTCAAGCAGTTTTATTTAGTGAAAGGGGCAGAAAACACAGGAATTATAGTTATCTTGCGATGCAAAATGTGCTATGTGCTACGGTAGTAGAAATAGAATGATATTATCAGGACATCTGGAAGGAGATATTACTTTCCGTGGGGAAGATAAATATTGAATAATATGTTTGAATAGCTAAACTCTGCATGTTCAAAGAGGAACCTTCAAATGGATGCTCTAATTAAAGCCTTAAATTTTCACTTGGAGTTATATAAATAACTTTGCAGATACAACCTTTGGAGTGTTACTTTCCCTAGCCTGACTGCCTCTTCTTTCTTGTTTGCCAAAGATTTGCCCTAAAGGGACTCTGTGGGAATCACAGCTTGGCCTTGCATTAAGCTAATGAGTACTTGCTTTTCAAATGGAGCTGTTCCGTGCCGCTGATGAAACTGTAAGATTAGCCATGGTGCAGCTCTTCTGACCACTCCATTTAAACTAAAAGTAAAATGGTAGTTTCTTCTTCCTTGTTCCTCTTACCTTTATATAATTATGTGCAATCAGGGGCAAGAAGTAGACATATGACTAACATTTTGCTTTTCTGAATATGCTCAGGGGAACATTTTTATATGCTTTTAATCTATATGCCTTTTTCTATTATTAGAAAAAAAATGATACTTGCTCTTTAAACACTCAATGATGTAGGCCCATATAAACTGTGCCTTAGACTTTCTCTTAATTCTATCTGCCCCAGTATTCATTGTATAAATACTCACGTGATTTTATATTCTATCTTAAAAACACTTATGCAAGCTGCATTGCCATCTCAGTGGTAAGTGAATATTCTGTTGAAAAGCTCCACTTTAGAGATGTTTTCGCAGTTAGTGACTCAATTTTTGGTGGAAATTTGAGGAAATTTTTGTCTGGTAATGAGGATAATACTTTGGTCTTCTGGAGAAACATAGTATATATATTAAAGCTAAAGTCCTCCCCTCCAAACACCACAATAACAATAACATTCTTTTAAAAATATGCTTGATCTCAGAATGAAGAGAAACCCTTGGGTGTAAAAACCAGGGGATGAATGAAAATCAGAGAATAAGCAAAGGAGCTGACCTCGGAGATGACCTTGAGGGTGACTGCGGAGTGTAAGGGTTGTTTCTGAGAACTATTTGTTTTGGGTTTCAATGTCCAGTGTGAGACATTATATGAGGACAAGAGAGCATTTATGGGACTAGCGTAATACAAGAAGAGAAGTCTGAAACCTCTATGAGATGAGGAATCTTAAAGAATTGTACTATCAGTATAATAATACATATTATTAATATATAATATATAATATTAATATATAATATATTACTAATAATATAATATATAAATATATAATAATATATAAATATATATAGGAGATATATAAATATAATAAATAGAAAAAAATACCATTCAGCATTGGAAAATGAGCAGAAAGCTCACCTTTCATTGTCTGGGTTTTACGTAGAAGGATATTTTCTCTGAGAATTCAAAGTAATAGAGCTGTGTCTCCCTTGGGTGTGACTTTTAACTTTATTCTACTGCACTCATGGGAACTGAGACCTTCATGAAGAGAAATCATCATGAAAGTTGATCCAGGGCTGGTGATTCTCCTGTGACACCCAGGAAGAAGCAAATGCCAAACAATTCTAGAGAGATTTTCTTATTCTCCAGGAAAAAAAAAATTCTCACTGAAATAAATGAGCATCACTTTAGAAGTTCTCACCATAAAAATATGGTATGCACTTAGAATCAATTTTTCTGAAGGATAGACAGTAGACTCTACAAACAGCTGAATTAAAACCTCAATTTGAGACAACTGGTAACAATAGGGAAGAACACTTTTTAAAATGACTTTTAAAAAGAAAGCAAATAAAATTCTAGAAATAATAAACTTCTAGAATTGAAAAACACAATATACGCTTTAAAGTAGCTAATGGATAACTGAGTTGAAATTACTAAGTTAGAAAACTACCTGAAAAAAATTATTAAAAAATTCCGCAGAAACATACGGAAAGTAGATGATACAAATATAAAGTTAAGAGACTTGAAAGACTGAATGGTAAGAACAACTTTTGTTGAATAGGAGTTACAGCAGGAAAGAATGTGGACAATACCAGGTATTTCAAATATCATATAATATGTGAATCCTTAGTTATATAGATAAAAGTACATGAGCCTATTGACTAATAATGTGAAACTGCAGAATACCAACGATAAAAAAAACCTTAAAAGCAAACAGAGAATAAAAGGTAATCTACAAAGGAAAACTCTTACCGAGAGAAAAGATTTTTCAAAATTTACCAATGAAGACCAGGAAAAAAAATTAAAATTATATCTGCAAAGACCTAAGGAAAAGTAAATGGAATTTAGTCAAGAATGCTATAGCCATCTAACCTAACATTTAGCAATGAAGAAACAAGGTAAAGGTATTCTTAAGAAGACTGAAGTAATTTAACAATCATTTGTTATTTCTGGAAAAAAATGCTAAGAAATGTCCTTTGGAAAAATAGCATTGAGATCAGCAGCATGGCGTTGGACATTAGAAGAAAAGTGGACAAAGAAATAGAAAATTATGAATAAAGCTTTGGGGCAGTAGTCTGTTGAGACAAACCAGCTGCTGAGAGGAACTTTGGTGTCACTTTCACTGATGTCCATACTAAGGGCTTTCTCCCTGATGAGACCAACTAGAATCCAGCTACTGCTCCCCTCCTGCACTGCCCAGATTATACGGTTGCTACAGTATAAGGGATTCATTATCACACTGGATATCATAACACATATACCATCATAAATTGGACATGTAGTGAAGTATTTTATGTGTCCAATACCAAGGTTAGAATTTCTTTTTTTTTTAATTTTTTAAAAAAGATTTTATTTATTTATTTGACAGAGAGAGAGAGAGAGATCACAAGTAGGCAGAGAGGCAGGCAGAGAGAGAGGAGGAAGCAGGCTCCCTGCTGTGCAGAGAGCCTGATACGGGCCTCAATCCCAGGTCCCCAAGATCATGAACTGAGCTGAAGGCAGAGGCTTTAACTGAGCCACCCAGGCGCCCAAAAGTGACAATTTTCTAATGGTGGAGTAAGAACATCAACCTTGGCGCCTGGGGGAGAGATACCTAATCACACCACTTTGGCTCTAGAAGGTATTTAGGACAACGTCGACTCACTAGCTAAGGTTGTTATGGATGATAGACTTGTTCTAGACTTCCTCCTTGTGGGCAAAGTTGAAGTCTCTTCCATCGCTAATACATCTGGCTCCTAAATGAAAACTTCAAACCAAGTAGAAAGGTCATTACTAAAACTTAAGAATAAGCCACTCAGCTTCTTAAGATAGGCCTTGATGATTTACGCAATTTGTTGAGTTCATTGGGTCCACATCCCTGCCCCTGTGGGGGTATGGTTGGAATAAATACTGCCACATGACCTCCCCTTGTTGCTTGGAGTCCTTTGATAATTAAATGGTGTATGAGACAAATTGACAGATTTAGTCTCAGCCTTTGTTAGTCAGAATGATAGAAGTGACCTGGGGATTGGTGTGCTCAGAGGAAAAAAAAGCCAATAGTGAAAATGGCATGTACTGAAATGAAATGAGAGGTGATGTTGTTGGAAGACAATTTTCTGTAGGTTTCATGTTTCTCAGTGTTACACAGAGTGAGGCACTAACAGCCCTTTTTTCTAGACTAGTTTTCTAAGGATATTTATATGGTAAACAGCATCATAAAACAGAGATGAGCAATGGTCAGCCATGCATTCTGGCTTAAGTTTCTAATCTCATAGTTTCTCTTCTGCAGTGCAACCCAACCGCATGTACAGGTGTTATTTGGTGATTTTTGCCTTGACTTTTGGAGTTGAGGCTCAGGAAACTGGTGCAAAAATTCTGACGCTTTGGCAACCACTAAGACTGTGAGTGATAAACTGTATTTTGTCTTTGACTCAGGACTCTCTTGTCTTCTGCCAATATCTATGTTATCTTGGCTGGTTAGCTTGCTACCTTATATGTCAAAGTCTCCTTACCTTTCACAGTTTTTGACAGAAGTTTGTACAACATAATTTGAAATTAATCCATATATTTGGAGAAAATATTTGTAGTCTACATACACAAGAAATAACTGATGTCCAAATTATGTAAATAAATACAAATCAGTAAATGACAAGCTACTGAAAGAAAAATAATAGAATATAGAGTTAATTTAAAATAGTTTAAAATAGGAAGAAACAAAGAGGTTAAAAAAACATGAAAAGATGCTCAACATTTTGTCAGGGAAAAATGCAAGATAAAACCATAATGAGATCCCATTTATATCCACAAAATTGGTCACAAATTCAGAAGCTTTATGAAGATTTAAGGAAATGGGAAGCATTATATATTTATTGCAGGTGGGAGTGCAAATTTACAGAACTATTTCAGAGAGTGTTTTGAAGCCTAATTAGGCCTGGCTTAAGGGGTATCTAATTTTCTTTCTCCTTTCTTCTGACGTCCCTCCCTTCCTCTTTCCCTCCTTTCCTCTCTTCTTTCCTCCCTCTAGATCTCTGTTCTTACATACCTCTCTGGCGGAGATGTGTAGATCTGTGTAGATTTGTAAAGACAAATAATTGATCAGGCTGTAACAAGCATATACAGAGGTTTTTCTAAACTTATAAAACTTTGATTGATTGATTCTATAGAAAATATTCTTGAAATTATAAATTATTTTCCTGGTTGTTAAGTTTCACCAAAAGAAGTATATCTAATCCATTATCTATTTGAAAGATAAAGTAACTGTACCATTTTAAATTACTTATTTCATGCTTCTAAAATTGATTTGTGATAATTGTGTAATGAATTTAAACTTTTGAGGCAAAAACTACATTCACCCCTCACTTCTAAAGTAAAATTAAGGATAGAGGAAAAGATGTCACACCTATTACTGGTGCTAGTGACATTGTAATACTATCTCTAATGTAGCTGAGGTAAATTTCTAGCCAGCTACTTCCTGGGTATGTTGATAGTTTAAGATCTGTCTGGAAGGTGCATGATGCGCCCTTCCCAAGGCACCAGAAACTTTGGTTGAGGTACCTGTGAATGTGAATGAAAGCCCAGAGGGGCTTTCCCCGCCTAGAATCCAAAAAGCCATATACTGTGGGTCAGGGCAATATTGATCCCTACAGCTTTGTAGTCTGTACCTTGAAGTCTGGGAATTCTGATGCCTCCAGCTTTGCTTTCTTATTCAGAATTGTTTTGACTATTTAGAGTCTTTTGTGGTTCCATACAAACTTGTGTGCTTATTCAAGACGTAAAGTTTCCTCCTGGTAATCATATCTCTGTATCTCTTACCTGTATTTCTTGATCCCTGTGCCTCAATGGTCTCAACTTCTGTGAGTTTAAGCAATCACTCTGTACCCTGCAGTAACAATACTAATCCCGTCTCTAGGGCCGGTGCAAAAGCAGTTAAAGATTTAACTGCACCACCCAACTTCCTCACTTTTAAATAATAAAAGACTGGGGCCCCTGTCAGTCAAGAGAGACTGAGAGACAAAGGCAGAGAGCCTTCGAGGAGGCAGCAAGAGAGCTGGCAAGCAGCAAGAGAGCCAGCAAAGAGACAGAAGCAATGTGAGGAGAGAGACAGAGAGCAAGAGAGACAGAAGAAGAGAGAGAAGTAGAGCAAGAGGGCCAAAGCCAGAGCTAGAGAGCTAGAGCTAGAGAGCCAATGCTAAAAAGCCAGAAGTGTGAGGCTGAGCCTGCTTCATAGGTCTCTCCTGACTGACCTCGGGTCTGTCAGCTTGCATTAGATTTCCGTGTCCAAGTCATTATTTCGCCCGCCAGACATCCCGCGGTTCGGGACCCACATCTCTACTGAGGCTGGCCCCCTCGCGGTAACAAAGATCAATATTTTTAATCATAGAGCTGAGATATAATAGGAAAAGCAAGTATTATGAGAACAAGATGGGTCTAAAGAGTGAACTTCAACTCTCCACACATTCATGTGTTTTTTCCCCAAAATTTAATTTAAATTCTAGTTAGTTCACATACCGTGTAATATTGGTTTAAGGAGTAGAGTTTAGTTATTCACTATTTACATATAACACCCAGTGCTCATCATAACAAGTGCCCTCCTTAATACTCATCACCTATTCAGCCCATCCTCCATCCATGTACCTCCATCAGCCCTCAGTTTGTTCACTATCATTAAGAGTCTCTATGACTTGCTTCAATTTCTCTTTATGCCCCTTCCCTTTTGTTTATCACATATGTGTGAAATCACACAGCATTCTTCTTTTTCTAACTGACTTATATCGCTTAGCATAATACACTGTAGCTCCCGTATTATTGCAAATGGCAAGATTTCTGTCTTTTTGATGGCTGAGTAATAGTCCTTTGTATATATATATATATATATATATATATATACCACTTCTACTTTATCCATTAGTTAGTCAATGGACACTTGGGCTCTTTCCATAGTTTGGCTATTGTCA
This sequence comes from Spilogale gracilis, assembly GCA_004023965.1. Taxonomy (NCBI): domain Eukaryota; kingdom Metazoa; phylum Chordata; class Mammalia; order Carnivora; family Mephitidae; genus Spilogale; species Spilogale gracilis. Next base: position 47,746 of record PITA01012549.1, read on the forward strand.
ATAATGCTTCTATAAACATCAGGATGCATGCACTCCTTTGACTATGGATTTTTGTATCCTTTGTGTAAATACCCTATAGTGCAATTGCTCGGTCATAGGGTAGCTCTATTTTTTAACTTTTTGAAGAACCCCCATACTTTTTCCATATTGACAGAACCAGTTTGCATTCTCATCAAAACTACAAGAGGGTTCCCCTTTCTCTGCATCCTTGCCAACATCTGTTGTTTCCCGTGTTGTTAATTTTAACCATTTTGACATGTGTGAAGTGGGATCTCATTGTGGTTTTGATTTATATTTCCCTGATGATGAGGAATGGTGAGCATCTTTTCATGTGTTTGTTAGACATCTACATGTCTTCTTTGGAAAAATGTTTATTCATGTCTTCTATCCATTTCTTAATTGGATTAATTGTATTTTGGGTGTTGAGTTTAATAAGTTCTTTATAGATTTTGGATACTAACCCTTTATTAGATATTATTTTCAAATATCTTCTCCCATTCCAAAGACTGTCTTTTAGTTTTGTTGATTGTTTCTTTCACTGTGCAGAGGCTTTTTATCTTCATGAAGTCTCAATAGTTCATTTTTGTTTTGGTTTTCCTTGCCTCCAGTGATTTATCTAGTAAGAAGATGCTATGGCCGAGGTAGGAGAGATTGCTGCCTGTGTTCTCCTAGTATTTTGATGGTTCCCTGTCTCACATTTAGGTCTTTCATCCATTTTGAATATATTTTTGTATATGATGTAAGAAAGTGGTTCCAGTTTTATTTTTCTGCATTTTGCTGTCCAGTTTTCCCAACACCATTTGTTAAGGAGACTGTATTTTTTCTGTTGGATATTTTTTCCTGCCTTGTCAAAGATAGTTGACCACAGAGTTATGGGTCCATTTCTGGGTTTTCTCTTCTGTTCCATTTATCTATTTATCTGTTTTTGTGCCAGTACCATAGCGGTCTTGATCCCTACAGCTTTGTAGTCTGTACCTTGAAGTCTGGGAATTCTGATGCCTCCAGCTTTGCTTTCTTATTCAGAATTGTTTTGACTATTTAGAGTCTTTTGTGGTTCCATACAAATTTTAGGATTGTTTGTTTTAGCTCTATGAAAAATCCTGTTGGTATTTAATAGGGATTGCATTAAATGTATAGAATGCTTTGGGTAATATAGATATTTTACAATGTTCATTCTTCCAATCCATGAACATGGAATGTTTTCCCATTTCTTTGTGTCTTCCCCAATTTCTTTCTTAAGTGTTCTTATAATTTTCAGAGTATAGATCTTTTACCTCTTTAGTTAGGTTTATTTGTAGGCATATTGTTTTTGGTGCAATTGTAAATGGGATTAATTCTTTGATTTCTTTTTCTGCTTCTTCATTATTGATATATAGAAATGCAACAGGTATCTATATATTGATTTTATATCCTGTGAATTTGCCAAATTCATGCATTAGTTCTAGCAATTTTTTGGTGGCATCTTCTGGGTTTTCTACATAGAATATCAAATCATCCATAAATAGCAAAAGTTTGACTTCTTCCTTGATGATTTGGAAGCCTTTTATTTCTTTGTGCTGCCTGATTGCTGAGGCTAGGACTTTCAGTATTGTGTTAAATAGTAATGGTGAAAGTGGACACACCTGTCTTGTTCCTGATCATAGAGGAAAAGCTCTGTTTTCCCCATTGAAGATGATATTAGCATGGGTTTTTTGATATGGCTTTTATAATCTTGAGGTATGTTCCATCTGTACCGACTTTGTTGAGAATTTTTATCAAGAAAGAATATTGTATTTTATTAAATGATTTTTCTTCATCTACTGAAGGATCATATGGTTCTTACCTTTCTTTTATTAATATGGTATATCACACTGATTGACTTGTAAATGTTGAACCACCCTTGTAGCCCAGGAATCAATCCCACTTGGTTGTGGTTGAATAATCCTTTTAATGTACCGTTGGATTTGACTTGCTAGTATCTTATTGAGAATTTTTGCATCCATGTTCATCAGGAATATAGGTCTATAATTCTCTTTTTTTTAGTGGAGTCTTTATCAGGTTTGGAATCAAGGTAATGCTGGCCTCATAAGATGAGCTTGGAAGTTTTCCTTCCATTTCAGTTTTTTTGGAACAGTTTGAGAAGAATAGGTATTAACTCTTTTTTAATTGTTTGGTATAATCCCACTGGGAAAACATCTGGCCTTGGACTTTTGTTTGTTGGTAGATTTTTATTACTGATTCAATTTCTTTGCTGATTATGGGTCTGTTCAGGTTTTCTATTTCTTCCTGTTTCAGTTTTGGTAGTTTGCATATTTCTTATTTTTTCCAGATTGCTTAGTTTGTTGGTGTATAGTTTTTCATAATATTCTCATAATTGTTTGTATTTCTGTGGTGTTGTTGGTTATGATGTCTCCTCTTTCATTCATGATTTTATTTATTTGGCTCCTTTCTCTCTTCCTTTTGATAAGGTTGGCTATTAATTCTTTCAAAGAACCAGTTATTAGTTTCATTGATTTGTTCTACTATTTTTGTTTGTTTGATTGTTTCTATATATTTATTTCTTCTTCAATCTTTATCATTTTCCTCTGTCTGCTGGCTTTAGGCTTTATTTGCTGTTCCTTTTCCAGCTCCATAAGGGATAAAGTCGTGTGTAGTTGAGACTTTTCTTGCTTCTTGAAGTAGGCCTGTATTACAATATATTTCCCTCTTAATTACTGCCCTTGCTGTATTCCAGAAATTTTGGACAGTCATGTTTTTATTTTCATTTGCATCAATGTATTTTTAAATTTCTTTTTTCCTTTCCTGGTTTATCCATTCATTCTTCAGTAGGATATTATTTAACCTCCATGTATTTTTGGTCCTTTCAAATTTTTCTTGTGATTTACTTCAAGTTTCATAGCATTATGGTCTAAGACCCAGTATGTGATCTGTTCTGGAGGATGTTCCATGTGCACTCAAAAAAAGAAAATGTGTATTCTGCTGCTTTAGGATGAAATGTTCTGAATAGATCTGTTAAGTTCCTCTGGCCCACTCTTTCATTCAAAGCCATATTTCTTTGTTGATTTTCAGCTTAGATGATCTGTCCATTGCTGTAAGTGGGTGTTAAAGTCCCCTAATATTTTTAATGAGTTTCTTTTTTATTAATTGATTTATATATTTGGGTGTTCCCAAATTGGGGGCATAAGTATTTATAATTGTTAGATCTCTTTGACAGATAAGCTCCCTTAATTATGATATAATGTCTCTTCTAGAGAGCATATAGATGAGTCTTGTTTTTTAATACATACTGATACTCTATGTCTTTTGATTAGAGCATTTAGTCCATTTACATTCAGAATGATTTATGAAAGATATGAATGAGTGCCACTGTGTTAACTGTAAAGTTGGTGTTTCTGGTGATGTTCTCTCTTCCTTTCTAGTTTTTGTTGCTTTTGGTCTCCCCTCGCCCCACCTCCCACACATGCACTCAAAGAGTCTTCTTTAATATTTCTTTCAGGGCTGGTTTAGTTGTCATGAACTCCTTTAATTTTTGTCTAGGAAACTCTATCTCTCCCTCTATTCTGAATGACAGCTTTGCTGCATAAAGTATTCTTGACTGCATATTTTTCCCATTCAGCACATTGAATATATCATGTCACTGTGCTCTTGCCTGCCAAGTTCTGTGGACAAATCTACTGCAGGCCTATCTGTCTTCCACTGTAGATTAAGGGTGCCCCCCCCCATTTGCTGCTTTCAGGATTCTTTCCTTGTCTGTGAATTTAGTGAATTTGATTATAATATGTCTTGGTGATGGCTGGCTTTTGTTGAATTTAATGGGAGTTTTCCATGCTGCTTGGATTTCAATGTCTATTTCCTTCCTAAGATTAGGGATGCTTTCAGCTATACACTGAACTATAAGCTATACCATCTGTAAGCTAAACTTTTGTTTCCTTTTCTTTGCCTTCTTTTTCTGGGACTCCTATGATATGAATGTTATTGTGCTTTAAAGTGTCATTGAGTTCCCTAAGTCTCGATTTGTCATCCAACATCTTTCCTCTTTTTTTCAGCTTCATTATTTTTCATAACTTCGTAATAACTGATTTATTCCTCTTCTTTGTCCGTCCTCATCATTGCATCCATTCAGGTTTGCATCTCAGGAGAACATTTTTTATTTTGGCCTTACTAGTTTTTAGTTTTTTTTATCTTTTTAATAAGGGCTTCTCTAATGTGTTTTTTGCTTTACTCAAGTCCAGCTGGTATCCTTATCCTTATAATTGTTGTTTTATATTTTGGTTCAGACATCTTACTTGTATCTGTATTGATTAAATCTCTGGCTATTAAGAGGTCCAAAAAAAAAAAAGCTAGATCTTAGGTGTGTTATGGTTTGCTTGTTAAAAAAACCTAGATCCTCCCCTCCCCCCAAAAGGAACTAGATCCTATTTCCCCTAGAGCTAAACTTTTGCAACATTCTATGATCAGTAGACTTGGCGCTTGCAAGGAGTTTTGTGTTACTCTTCTGGGGGTGAGGTTCTTTGTGCTCATTCTCTGGTGAACTTGCCCTATGGAGATACACCTTAAGGATACAGAGAGGCGAGGCTGATATAAGTCACTTCATTATCCACTGAGTGGCGCTATTTTGCTCACTGAAGTCAGTCAGTGCTGGAAAATGTTGGGAAATGATGTTGCGGGTCTCTTGCTCTCTGGTCCCCAGAGCAGGGAGTTCGCATCTGCTATTCTTCAGGAAACCCTTACAGAAGAGCAAACAAGAATCTCTCTTGTGTCCCTGGCTTCTGTCGGATCCCTGCCTTCACCCTGCCTGCATCGGAGCTACCTGCCAGACCGCACATTACTTCCGTGTTTTATCTTGGGCACACATCTGAGTTTCACAACTCCAAATTTTAGATATCTGTTGGGGTAGGGACCCATGCTGATCCTATGGGGGAAGGTCTTGCTACACTGTAGCTGGTGCTAGTTTCTTCCTCAGTTGTGTAACCATGCAAGTGTTCAGGGTTTTTTTCTTTTAATTTTATTTATTTACTTGAGAGAGAGATTGTGTGCACGAGTTGGGGAGGGGCAGAGGGAGAAACAGACTTCCCAATAACTAGAGAGCTGGAGGTGGGGCTCAATCCCCGGACCCTGGGATCATGACCTGAGCCAAAGACAGAGGCTTAACCAACTGAACCACCCAGGCACCTCTCAACCGTTCTAAATTTATGGTAAAACTCAGCCAAAAAGTCAGCAGCACCGTTTGCAGCCCCAGCTCGTGGTTTTATACCTATGCTAGGGAACAGGACTAGGAACAGTTTTTATGTCCCTAGAGAGGCTGTGCCACCACTTCCAAATGGACTCCAAGCAGAGGAACTGTTTCTGCCTGTGTGACCCAGGGTGTCCTCCGACCATGCTGCCCACTCCCAGGTCTCCACCTTCCTTTCCCACCGCAGCACCGCCAAGTCCACCAGGCATTAGCCTGGAGATGGTGTGGACCCACAAAACTTCAGACTTTGTGTTTCACTGTTTATAAAAATCTGTGGTAGGTAGTCCCTCTCCTTTTTCCAGTCAATGGTTTTGGGGAAGCATTTTTCTCATATAATCTCCTGTGTGCGCTTTCTCTCTCTCTCCTTCTCTCTCTCTCTCTCTCTCTCTCTCTCTCTCTCTCTCTCTCTCTCCTCTGTGGTCACAGCTGCCTCCCAAAGCACTTGTGATTCTTTTCTCCCCCAAATCAACTCTCTGCACCTCCTGTCTTTCATGATGTGGCTGATTTTCTGTTTCTAGTTGTGTAGTTTTGCTCTCTCAGTCCTCAGATCAATTTCTTGGGTGTTCAAAATGATTTGATATTTGGGGTGCCTGGGTGGCTCAGTTGGTTGAGCAACTGCCTTCAGCTCAGGTCATGATCCCGGAGACCCAGGATCGAGTCCCACATCGGGCTCTCTGCTCGGTGGGAAGCCTGCTTCTCCCTCTCTCACTCCTCTTGCTTGTGTTCCCCCTCTGGCTGTGTTTCTCTCTGTCAAATAAATAAAATCTTAAAAAAAAATGATTTGATATTGAACTAGCTGTGTTTGAGGGATGAGGCAAGCTTAGGATAACCCTCCTCTTCTGTCATCTAAACTTCTTCCCACATCTCTGTATTGAGCATCAGCTGCATTAGTCTGCTCAGGTTGTCCTAACAGCTGACCATAACTGGGTGGTCTAAACAAATAAATTTATTTTCTTATGGTTTGAAGACTGGTTGTCCCAGATCATGGTACTGGCAGGGTTAGTTTGTAGTAAGGCATCTTTTTTTTGGCTTTCAGGTGGCTGCCTTCTTATTGTATCCTCACATGGTCTTTCCTTTGTGCATGCACTGCTGGTATTTCTCTTCTTTTAAGAATACCAGTCCTGGGGTCCCTGGGTGGCTCAGTCATTAAGCATCTGCCTTTGGCTCAGGTCATGGTCCTAGAGTCCTGGCATTAAGCCACTGGGGCTCCCTGTTCAGCAGGAAGCCTGCTTCTCCCTCTCTCACTTCCTCTGCTTGTGTTCACTCTCTTGCTGTGTTTCTTTCTGTCAAATAAATAAAATATTAAAAACAAAACAAAAAACAAAACAAAAACAAAAAAACACACCAGTTTTAAAGAATTAGGTCCCCACCCTTTTGGCCTCATTTAACCTTAATCATCTCCATAAATGCCCTATCTTCAAACAGAATTACAGTGGGAGTTTAGGGCTTCAGCATTTAAATTTTGAGGGGATGCAGTTAAGTCTGTAAAACCAACCATGTGCCTGCTCCTGTCATAAGGGCTTTGGATACCTTAGTGAACAAAACAAAGATTGCTCTCCTTGTGGGGGTTATAGTAGGGACAGGTGGCAAACAATAAATAATAATAATATATAAATAAATTATGTAGTATGTTAGAAGGCAGTGAGTGTTATAGAAGAAAGCAAAAGAAAGGGGAAAGGGATCTGGGGTGCTGGCACAGGCTTTGGAGTGGACGACAGATCTAAAACAGTAGCTGACATTGAGTAAAACCTTAAAGAGTATAAGGAAGTTAACAGTATAGATATCTCTTCTTGTTAAATCTGGTGTTTATTCAGTTAAGAACAATAGGCATTATTGAGAAACGTTGAAAGATAGGATACAGAGTTGGATAACCTTGGTTTAAGTTCTAACTTTGTGTGACTCAGGGCAACTTAACCTCTGCACTAAATTGTATAATCAACACCACAGTTTTAATGAATGCCAGATGCCAGGATATTTCAGAGTTGATTATCTGTTTCGGATGAACACTGAGAGAATAAATTACTGCAAGGTTGAATTTGAACCTCATTCAGGAATCACTGTCTAATTGCTAAACTTATTTTCCCTGCCTAGCCCCAGGGGTGTTTCATTGTTTCCTTGGTTTCACTGCCTGGCTGTAGTATAGTATTTACTCTGATGTGGAAGATCAGGAGTGACCTCATTAATTATGTTGATAGATATGTCAATCAGAGGCATTCCAAAAGGTTTTTCATTTGAATGTAGGGATTAGGGTGTTTTGGGTGAGAAAAAGTTTATGAAATTCAGTGGCTCTCTACTAGTGTAAAATATCGAGAAATAAGTATTTATGAAGCATGTCTAAACTTGCACTTTGCTCAGCAGCTAAAAAAAATAATTCTGTCAAATCTTAATTATCCATATTAATAAAAAATAAAAATATCAAAGACTAACATACAGGAAATCTATAAACTCTCAGGACAGAAAGGGAAAGATAGCAGAAGATAACAAAAGTATAAAGTGGATAATACAGGGATGTCCCCTCAACTTTTAAACAAAAATATAGATAGGCAAAATATAATTCATAGATTCCCTTATTCTGTAATGAAATTCATCTTCTATGTTAGACCCTAGACTGATCTCTGGAGGGATAGTAGCTAGTAACCTGGCCCCTGATTTTCTAGGGGATTACAGTCTAGTCATCAAGAGAAAGTGAAGCAGTACAACCGAGTGTATCAAGACCATGGTAGCAGTATGCGCAGGGAATTCTGGGACCCCGGCAGGAAGCACCTAGCCCAGGGCAGAGGGTGAGAGGGACAGGCAGAAAAGGTTTATAAGAGCAGCCAAAACTATACCTTCACACTGTCATTCAATAAATATAATTAAACAATCTTGGCATGTTAGATAGACACTTGTGCTAAATGTTCTGGATGAAATGCATTCCATGTTTTTAGGATTTGGGATCTGCTAAAGGGAAACATCTATCAACAAGCTCGCTAATGTGTTATTAGCTATCCAGGGGGAAGTTATATAAAGAATGCAGTAGCAGCATGAGTCTGTTCCATTCTGTTTGGGGTTAGTGGTGTGAGGAAGTGTGCAGTGTCTGGGAAGATGAGCAGGTGTGCAGCTTGAGTGTGGAGGGGGTGTCAGATCATTGAAGTCGATGAAACAGCCTGATTAAAGGTAAGGGAGCAGGCTTAATTTGTAGAAGTACAAGTAGTTCGGTTTGGCTGCAGTCGATGGTGTGTGAAGGAAGGGGAAAGGGAATAAAATGGAGAACAGAAACAAGGTAAGCCTTGTATGTGCTGGGAAGGTACTGGTTTATTCCATGGACTTGTGGATATCTGTGAGACAAAAATAAGACAAACATTCAGGGACCGAATGAGGAAAGCAGAAATCTAAATTTGGAATCATTCTGGCTTTAGTGGGGAATAGAGGAGAGCAGGAAAGCACGAAGGTAGCAGGTACCGTTTCACATTAGTCTGGATACTAAATGAATCAAGACTGTATAAGTGAGGGAAAAAGGGAGAAATGTGAGAGGAAAAATAACTTTCAAGGCCTCATAACTGTATGGCAAAGGTATTTTGGAGGAAAGGGGCCAGCATGACTCACTCTCTTCCACTGGTGTGATTGTCTGATTAGCCATGCTTTTCCACACAGAATCGATAAGAGAAGGTAGAGTTTTTAACTTTGAGACCTTTGAGAGTATAAATTGTTCAATGGATTTTACAGTCCTTGAGTTTAAGTACTTCATTTCTTAATCTTTTAATCTTTTTGTGTAATTTTGCAGACTATAGTAAAGTAATGCCGTCAACCAAAATTAATCTGATGTATAAAATGTAAAGATGTATGCAAACCTTTGGGTTAAAAATATACTGAAAAATGACCACTCTTCTATATACATATTAAAACAATATTAGATTAGTGATGCTGGAACTTTTATAGTTTTTATGTTGTCTTTCAAAAGAAAACTAGCACTGGTATCATAGGAATGTAAGCTATGATAACACTTTTACCTGAAAAAACAAAACAAAACAAAACTGGTTTCCTTCCATGGCTAAATTCAACTAATATAACTAGTAGTGGTATCTTCTTTGATTATTAATTTATTCTACAACAGAGTGATATCCTTATTTCATGTATTATAGCTGTTCAAAGACGGGAGTTTAGACATAGAGTGAATTTGTAAGAGCTAACTCTATAGAGAAAGTTTTATGATAGTGTTTCATCAATAATGCTCAGTTGACACAGTAATTGGTATTACAGGCCCTTTTGGCCTGAAGAGTTTTTGTTCTGAATCTGTGGTTTAAATGCATAACAAAAGAAAGGAATCTTTAATGGTACTTGCTTTGAAATTAGAATGTGATTACTTTAAAGCACTATGGATAGTTTTATTGCCTTAAACTATTTTTAACTGCCATTCTTTTTTAATGGTCTCTATAACAGCATGCTGTGAGAAGAAAAGCTAGTACAGAATTCACTTTGGTTGAGAGTTAGGTGAAGACCTGTGGAGAATTGCAGGAAAGATCTTATTTTTTTGACCTAGTGATCATTAGCCCTTTCTATGCCTTCCCTAAAGCTTGACACAGGGGTGTTTCCAGTGCAACATTTTTATCCTAATTGGACCAACTAGCCGTTTATGACTAACAGAACTTTCATTTTATGAAGCTGAATGATTTTTGAGAAAGGACTGATGGAGTCACTGTAAGTGTGAACATGCCTCACACATAGATATGTCTTTCTTACATTCCTTGAAACATGTTAGAGGCATAGGAACCATCTCTAACATAGAGTAGATCTGAGAAATTTGTAATCTGTGAGCCTGAAAAGGATTACAATATCTGTTTTCTGAAAGGGCTGTGATTTCCTAGGGGTTTTCCCTAGAAACAGGTCAAGATGAAGAGACCCTACCCGGCCATACATGCTCTGGTATGCCTCCGCAATCATCAGCCTTTGTGCATTACAGCGTTGTGTTAGAACATCGATCAGCATGTCTTTGTCACAGCCTGGAAAAGAATAATATTTGAAGATTAGTGAAGTTACTACTCTCTAGTTTAGAAGAAGCCATTATCTAAGGATCAAAAACTATGGTGCAGACATTATCCCTGATGGTACTTTAAAGCAGTGAGCAATTTTAACTAAAATTGGAAATCACAGAGCAACACTTGATGAAGGTTAGGTTCTTCCTATCTCTCATTTTGGTGCTATGCTTATAGATTTTCCTTTAAAAAAATCCAAATAAAAATACAGAAGAATAAAAAAATGTGGTCTTTCTTCAACCACCTCTCCTACCCACCAAAAAAGGCTTCCTTGACCTTCAAACTGATTAGAATTTAAATGGGTATAAAGGGTTTCTTATTTTACAGTTAAGGAGATGTAAGTTATAATGAACATACATTAAGAAAAAAACAACTACAGTTCAAAATCTCTACAAGAGGAAGAGTAATGGAAAAGGAAAGTATGAAAGTACAAGGACTGTGTAACCTTCTGAGGGACTGTGTGAACTTCTTATGGTTGGCATGGAATATGACCTCTTTTTCCTATAACCGAGGCTGATTCTGGGCTGTATGAGGCCTTTATTTTCTTATATGCCAACACACTGTACTGGTATAACACCCAAATGCACAAGAAGTTTAAACAAATTTAGCTCTAATTATAGTCATAGTAGAGTGACCAAGAAGACCTTAACATTTCCCTTGACTTGACTAAAATTTAGACAAGTTTCCTTCTGATTGCATGCCCTTAATCCCCCTTTTCTAAAAGCTTTTACTTTGGAAAACTTGCAATTGTAAATTCTTCTTCACTCCTTTGAGTTATAAATCTGCCAATCACTTGCCAGTTTTACAATCTAGAAATGTCTTTCCCAAAAGATTGGGAACCATCTCTTTGAAATATGATCATCAAGAAAGATAGAATTCTTATTTTCTGGTTTCTGTGGAAAGGTAGGAACCTAACTTTCTTAAGAACTCATTAGTAAACACAGATGGCCTAATCGCATTGAAAAATATCTCCAACTCCCAGTATTCTCCAGTACTTTTCAATCAGGCCCCCACCTTCCTCTGTCCTTAAAAACTCTCTTGCTATCCGTATTCATCAGCGATATTGGTCTGAAGTTCTCCTTTTTGATGGGGTCTTTGTCTGGTTTGGGGATTAGAGTGATGCTGGCTTCATAGAAAGAGTCTGGAAGTTTTCCTTCATTTTCTATTTTTTGAAAGAGCTTCAGGAGAATAGGTGTTATTTCTTCTTTGAATGTTTGGTAGAATTCCCCTGGGAATCCGTCTAGTCCTGGACTCTTGTTTTTGGGGAGGTTTTTGATCAGTGCTTCAATCTCATTACTAGATATACGTCTATTCAAATTGTCAATGTCTTCCTGTTTCAGTCTTGGTAGTTTATAGGTTTCTAGGAATGTATCCATCTCTTCTAGGTTGTTAAACATATTGGCATATAATTGTTGATAGTAATTTTTGATGATTGTTTCTATTTCCTTGGTGTTAGTCGTGATCTCTCCCCTTTCATTCATGATTTTATTAATTTGGGTCTTCTCCCTTTTCTTTTGGACTAGTTTGGCCAATGGTTTATCGATCATATTGATTCTTTCGAAGAACCAGCTTCTAATTTCATTGATGCGTTCTACTGTATCTCTGGTTTCTGATTAATTCATCTCTGCTCTAATCCTTATTATTGTGTGGGGGGTTGGTTTAATTTTTTGTTGATTTTCCAGTTCTTTAAGTTGTAATGAGAGTTGGTGTATTCGGGATTTTTCAATTTTTTTGAGTGATGCTTGGATGGCTATGAATTTCCCCCTTAGGACTGCCTTTGCTGTATCCCATAGGTTTTTGGATCGATGTATCTTCATTCTCATTGGTTTCCATGAAGTGTTTCAGTTCTTCTTTGATTTGTTGGTTAATCCACATATTCTTGAGCAGGATCGTCTTTAGCTTCCAAGTGTCTGATTTTCTCCTGAACTTTTCATGGTGGTTGAGTTTCAGTTTCACGGCATTGTGGTCAGAGAATATGCAGGGAATAATTTCAATCTTCTGGTATTGGTTGAGCCCTGATTTGTATGTGGTCTATTCTGGAGAAAATTCCATGTGCACTCGAGAAGAATGAGTATTCTGCTGTTTTAGGGTGGAATGTTCTGAATATATCTATGAGATCCATCTGGTCCAATGTGTCATTCAAGGCTCTTGATTCTTTGTTGATTTTCTGTTAGATGATCTGTCCATTGGTGAGAGTGGTGTGTTAAGAACTCCTACAATTAATGTATTCACATCAATATGATTCTTTATTTTGTTTAACAGTTGGCTTATGTAGTTGGCTGCTCCCATGTTGGGGGCATAAATATTTACAATTGCTGAATATTCTTGATGTATAGACCCTTTAAGAATGATGTAGTGTCCTTCTGTGTCTCTGACTACAGTCTTTAGACTAAAATACAATTTGTCTGATATGAGAATTGCTACCCCGGCTTTCTTTTGGGGTCCATTGGCATGAAAGATGGTCTTCCATCCTCTCACTTTCAATCTGGAAGTGTCTTTAGATTTAAGATGAGTCTCTTGTAGACAGCATATGGATAGGTCCTGTCGTTTTATCCAGTCTGCAACCTTGTGTCTTTCTATTGGAGCATTTAGGCCATTCACATTGAGAGTGATTATTGATCCTCAACAAGATCCTTGCTAACAGGATCCAACAATACATTAAAAAGATTATCCACCATGACCAGGTGGGATTTATCCCAGGGATGCAAGGGTGGTTCAACACTCGCAAAACAATCAATGTGATAGAACAAATCAATAAGAGAAGAGAGAAAAACCACATGGTACTCTCAATTGATGCAGAAAAGGCATTTGACAAAATACAACATCCGTTCCTGATCAAAACTCTTCAAAGTATAGGGATAGAGGGAACATTTCTCAACCTCATAAAATCTATCTATGAAAAACCCACAACAAATATCATTCTCAACAGGGAAAAACTGACAGCCTTTCCTCTGAGATCAGGAACAAGGCAAGTATGCCCACTCTCACCACTACTGTTCAACATAGTGTTAGAAGTCCTAGCAACAGCAATCAGGCAACAGAAAGAAATAAAAGGTATCCAGCTTGGCAAAGAGGAAGTCAAACACTCGCTCTTTGCAGACGACATGATACTCTATGTGGAAAACCCAAAAGACTCTACCCCCAAACTACTAGAACTCATACAGCAATTCAGTAATGTGGCAGGATATAAAATCAATGCACAGAAATCAGCTGCATTCTTATACACTAATGATGAAAATATAGAAAGGGAAATCAGAGAATCGATTCCGTTTACTATACCACCAAAAACCATAAGATACTTAGGAATAAACCTAACCAAAGAAGTCAAGGATCTGTACTCGAGGAACTACAGAACACTCATGAAAGAAATTGAAGAAGACACAAAAAGATGGAAGAGCATTCCATGCTCATGGATCGGAAGAATAAACATTGTCAAAATGTCTATACTGCCCAGAGCAATCTATACTTTCAATGCCAT